>SADC01000513.1:0-66533 GCA_004194705.1 Ditylenchus dipsaci | reverse complement strand
CCGCGTGTGTGCATGGGCTCCGAGCGCCCTTCGGTAGACCCTGTATATGTATTGCTCGTGTGGTATATAAACTTTCTTACTTACTTGTACTTGTTGACCCCCTTAGCCCCACTACAATCTTTAGAATGCTCGAGTTAGTCCTGAAACAGGTTTTCAAACTTTAAAAAATCTAAATGGTAAGACCATTTGTTAATGGACGACACTTGCGTTGTAGCAGTGGCGTACGCAGGAATTTTGACAGGGGGGCACAGGCCATTTTTAGGCCATTTTACCTTCACCGTTTTTGAAATTTTTGAGGCCATTTTACCTACACCGTTTTGAGAAAAAATCTGACGGGGGGGGCACGTGCCCCTCCCCCTGCGTACGCCCTGCTTGTAGTATTCAGGTGGTGTTAAATAGGTGGTAGTACATAGGTATTACCCGCTGTAACCAGGTATTAATACCAGGAAGTTATATCTAGAATACTTATTATGAAGATACCTCTATGACGCACTAATTACTAAAGCAATATTACCGACGCACTAATTACTGACGCACTTACCGTATTTCTCTAATATAACCACCGGTGGGTTTATTTTTTCAAACCCCTTTTAGGGTGGGTTTATTAGAGTCATTTTGTGATTTTTGTTGGCTAGATCAAAATCCAAAAAATGATCGGTATAGCTCGCGAGAACTAAGTTAACGCAAAAAACAGCTTGCAAATGTTTGCTCTGTTCCGAGATACAACCGGGTTTTAGGGGTGAGTTATTAAGCGGGTGTTATATTAGAGGAATTCGGTATTACGCACACCGTATTTCCTTCAATGAGGCGGGGCTGGCTGCCTTTATTTTTGATGCTCGAAAATCGGAAATTTTCAGCTCCTCTCGAGATTTTCAATGAAAATTCAATAAAACGGGCTAAAGTTTGGTATACGTCCTAGGCAGAAGCGGTTGCCAAAATTTGCCTTGTCCCCCTGTTGTTTTTTTGCAAATATGCCTTGGTCTCTCTGTCATTATAGTTATATTTAATAATATAGTGATTGTAGTGATCTGGTGATTATGGTTAACATTGATCACCTTTAAAACAACAGGGGTGACAAGGCATATTTAAAAAACACAGGGGGACAAGCAAATTTTGGCAACCGCTTCTGCACTAGGGCCTAAAGCTAAAGTATGGTATTCACATGTTCCAAAACTGGGGTTTGACCACATATTCGAACGTTCAGGTCGTAATTAGTACGAAAAAATGTTTTCCGGTGGCGGAAAAACATCTGGAGCAAAAAAATTTTTTTTTTTAAAGTTTCAAATCTACATTTATTGACCAAAAATAATTCGACCTGAAACGTTCGAATTAGGGTAAACTTACTTTTGGGAACATGTGGTAAACCTAATCCTGCCAAAACGGGATTGGCTGAGCTGTGAGAGTTAAAAAAATGCATTAAACAGCTTTTGAAAATATTTACTCTGCCGCGAGATACAGACCCTGAAAGTCGAGGGGGTGGCTCTATTACGAGGGGTGGCTCTATTAGAGGGAATACGGTATTTTTGAGTTGAGAGCCCTTCGTCAACATGAAAAATATTTTCTTCCTACCTACCTCTTTGGGCTTCAAACAGATCATTGACTCAGCCGTATCAAGTCCATGTAACCTGATCTGTGACTCGATGGCATAATGATCAGAGGGAATGCTTTGGCCTCTAACAATATTTTGTGTCTTTGGTGGTTGTTTGTAGAAAGCGGTCAACAGAAGATGGATGTTGACTGTCAAACATTCCATCATGGCTATTTCCTGGGATTGGCACCAATTTGCAAATACCCTCAATGCAGTGCTCATCACGTGTGCCCACGGCACAGGACTTGAGAAATGGCCGAATAACACCCTGAATTTGTGGTGATTTTATTGTTCTGACCTATGAAGCTTTCTTTTTTGTTTTCTGCTGAATTTTAAAAGATCCCATTATTTTCTTAAAAGAATGTTGAAGATTTGATGTATTTTCTTCCGTTTTTCTTTTAAAGGAAACCCTCTCTAATAATGAGCCACCCCCCCCCCTATTTTTGACTAGGATTTTAGAGTTAAAGGCATACCAGCGCGTTACACGGTCAATTTCAAATTTTGCAAAAGGCGGGGACCCAGCCATATTCAAACGAGAATTATTTTAAATGCAAATTTGTTATTCTGTAAAGAGCAATAAGTTATGAAAAGTACAGTGTCAGTCTAATGACAGGGGTGGCTCAGTGGTAATGTGCTGATGTATTCCGAAAGTGGTCGTTTCTATTCCAAGACAGTGTATGGTTTTTATATAAATGACAAATTTGCATCTTAAATAATTCTTGTTTGAATATGCTGGTCCGCCTTTTGCAAATTTGAAATTACCGTGTAACGCGCTGGTATGCCCCTTTAAGGCCATTTTTAATTGACAATTTTGAGATTTTTCGGGGTTGAAAATAATGAACCCGGGTGCGTTAATAGAGAAAATACGGTATATTTTACTTTTCGACTCGAGAACTAGGGTTGTTTTATAGTTAACTTGGTTTTCATTTTTTTTTGTTATCATTTTCTTTTTTATTACCGTATTTCCTCTAATAAGCGCCAGGGGCGCTTATTTTTCAAACTCCCAAAAATTAGAAATTTTGGAATTCGATTTCGAAATTTTGGGTGCTCAACCAAAATCTAAAAGTGGAATCGGTAGAGCTCATGGGAGTTAAGAAAACGTATCAAACAGATTTGCAAAATATTGCTTCTACACTGAGATTCAGACCTCAAAGTCGAGGGGGGGGGGGCGCTTATTAGAGCGGGCGCCTTATTAGAGGAAATACGGTATTTTTAGAATTTAGAGCATATTGCTCGAAGATAAAAGGCTTAGGATCTTGGCTACACAACAGTTTTATAAGTTTTGAGTTCAGTTCACAAATTAGATCTGTTTTAACGCAATAAACTTCAAAAATAAAATATTTTGTGTCCCCGAAAAAGGACAATTTTTTTTTAAAAAGAACGATTTCGAACCCTGTTTCAGAACGATATCGTCTGATTCAAGTACTATTTTTAGAATTCTGTTTTCAATTTTTCGGAAAGATTTTAAGGTTATAATTTAAACGCGTCAGATATAGCTAACATTTGTGACCACTTTTTGAACTGCTCTTGCATCAGTTCTTCAGTGCATTTGGGCATAAGACCCAGGGAATTCCACACATGTAAATGCTGTCTTCATCTTCTTCAATTAGAGACTGGTCTACTGCAAAAGTGATATTGAAAATAGCATTCAATTCATTGACTTGCCGTCAGGAAGAGTAGCTGCTTTGGGTATATGAAACAGATTACGCAAATCCTCAAATCATCCTGCTCATCGAGTAATATAGCCAGTTGACGACTGCATAGATCATACTCTGATTCTCTTCCTAATTTTTTTAGTGCAAATCGGTGTAGATACTCTTTGGTAGTAGGCTGGGCAGACATTATTTATTCGAAATTTATAGCTTTATAAGGCAAAATTAATTCGGAAAATATTCTATAAAAGCATTCAAGTAAACACTCTATTGACTTGTGTGTCACGAAAGTTCCCATGTGTCTACCAATAAATTGCCCATCTGCAGTTAATGCAATAAAATTATTAGTTTTGTGTGATAAAAGGCAAGCAGTGGTTGATGTGAGCGGGTGATCTATCACGATAACATTTTTATTGATTTACACAGCAATATTGGAAATCGATTTTTACAAAACAAAAATGGGCACTTGTTCACTTGGGGGGGGGGCGCATTTTATAATCGTCGAAAACTGATGTTTAAACGTCTCCTAAGTAATTTTTATGTGCTAAAAACGATAAAAAGGATGTTTTTTACACTTTCCTACGTAAAAATTGATTATTTGGAGAAAATTTTTTTGACCGAAATGAAATTAAATTGAAATTAAAGATATGATTTGAACATAGTTTCGTTAACTGGGGCCTACCGCATACAAAAACTCTGGTATGAATACCTTTTTATGCATCCAGAGTCACTTTCGAGTGATTTGTGTCTAAGATATGTGGGTGTGCGCATCTCAACCCCAAGCAACCAAGCCCCTGCGCCCCGAAGGGGGCGCAGCGGGCTTGAAGGTTAGAGATGCGCGCACTCACTTACCTTAGACATTATTCCGAGCAAGACTCTTAAACAAAAATGCATTTAAAGGCTCTTTTTGCCCAGCTCCAATGACCGAAATGGGGTATAATACCCTAATATAAGATGCTTTGCCTTGGTCCCCAAGGAAAAAGTCACATTTCGGTCAAAAAAAAATTTCTCCAAAAATCAATTTTACGTAGGAAAGTGTAAAAAAACAACCTTTCTATCGTTTTTAGCACATAAAAATACTTAGGAGACGTTTAAACATGAGTTTTCGACGATTATAAATGCGCCCCTCCAGTGAACAAGTACCCAAAAATGGCTGTACACCGAAATATATGCGCCGATTCGCACTTGGTCGTTTTGGTACGAATTTTTCGTGCTGTTACCAAAAATTACTTGCCGAAATAACCGCGTATCAAAAAATCTCTTACCGAAATACCGTTTTTCGTGCTGTCACCGAAAATTTCTTATGAAAAATCTATTACCGAAACAATTCACACTGAAAAAATTCGTACCAAAACGACCAAGTACCAAATTCGCGCGTATATTTCGGTGTACAGCCACGAAAATCATAGCGGAAGGTTTAAAAAACCTATATCTATCTATGGCATGGGGGAATTCGGCCGGAGAAAATTACGCGGATTTTTATTCTTGACTTAATTGCTGGCAAAAATAAAATTCAGGATTTGTGTTCAGCGTGGTCGACATGCATACGAATGTGGTCTTTTATATTCGTATTTTTAAATATTTGTTGTCTTGAAAGGAATTTGAAATTTGACTGACAATACTTTTTTCTGGCGCAATTATTTTTTTTTGGCTCAAATTTTTGTTTTGCGTCATTAAAATGAAATTTCCAACTCTTTGAAAGTTTTAACATCATCATGTAGCCCTGCGACTCTAGTTTCTAATAAGGTATCATGTGTTGCATCATATTAAAAATGAAATACAAAAAGGTGAAAGTAGTATGAACAACATTTTGTTCTAATTTTGTTCATACTTTTACTTTTTTGTGTTACATTTTTCAAAGGTGATGCAATAAATGATACCTGATTACAAACTAGAGCAGCAAGGCTACATGATGATGTTAAAACTTTTTAAAGTTGGAAATTTTCAATTCAATGACGCAAAATAGTGATGTGCACTCCGATTTGCGATATTTTTGAGTTCAGTCCATTTTTTAGCCAACTTTTCTAAGCCAGACCTTTATTTTTTTAACACATCTTTTTTACAACTTTTAACGCTTAACAACATGGTATTATTGGATTTTCGTATTTAAATATTTTATTTCTAGAAAACAGCCTCTCAAAAAAACATCGCAAAAGAGATTTTCATTCTTGGGCTTGCGATATTTTTGCGATATTTTTTTGGGAGGTTTTTTTCGTAATAATTTGATATAATTTTGACTGGATGTTATATACCAAAATGTAGCTCAATGAAAGTTAGCTGAGGAATGTAAAGTTTGTTTAACCATACATTTTCATCATCATCGTCAAAATTGAACCGAAACATGACGTAAAATATTTTTTTCGATTGTCGTTTCTGTCATGTTTCGCTCAATTTGGACGATGATGATGAAAACGTATGGTTAAACAAACTTCACATTTCTCAGCTAACTTTCATAGAGCTAAATTTTGGTATATAACATCTAGTCGAAAATACATCAAAATCATTACGAAAAAAACCTCCTAAAAAAATATCGCAAAAATATCGCAAGCCCAAAAATGAAAATCTCTTTTGCGATATTTTTTGAGAGGCTGTTTTCTAGAAACAAAATATTTAAATACGAAAATCCAATAATATCATGTTGTTAAGCATTAAAAGTTGTAAAAAAGATGTGTTATAAAAATAAAGCTGTGGCTTAGAAAAGTTGGCTAAAAATGGACTGAACTCAAAATATAGCAAATCGGAGTGCACATCACTACGCAAAACAAACATTTGCGCCAAAAAGTGGGTTCGCGCAAAAAAAAGTGTTGTCCGATTAAAAATCGATCATGCTGAACGTGAATCCAGTGTCAGAATTTGCTTATTTCGAGCAGAGATGTCAAAAGTGAAAATTCATCCGAATTTCCGCCATGCTCCTTTTAATCATGTGGTCACAAGAGTCTATAGTGAGGAATAGCTTGACCATCATTATACTTTCTGTAAATTTCGTAGTCATCATCGTTTTTCAATCTGTTCTGAAATTCCTGTTGACGTTTCTCAAACTTCTCAGATAGTCGTCCACCCCACATTCTGTTTCTTCAAAGCTAGTAAAAACAAAGAACGCACAGGACAGTTGCAATAGTGGCGGTCAATACCTGGAAATTTAATTGAATTACAGAAAATGTCCAATTCTAGTTGCTTACCTGGATACCCCTCGCTGCCAGGCTGTCCATCTGTACCACTCGATCCGCTTTTTCCAGGGATTCCTTCGTGACCAAGGAAACCTACTTGTCCAGCCGATCCTGGCAATCCACCCTCTCCCGGTTCACCAATACCACCTGCTTGACCAGTGGGTCCTGAAAGAAACTACTAAATATTAATTTTTCAAAGACCATTTCACCTGCTGGGCCTGGCTCTCCATTTAACCCCTTAACAAATTTGATTCCATCTGCCCCTGGAGCACCTACTGGACCATCCAAACCATCTGGTCCTACAAATTTCATGTTTAGCTTAGAATTTTAGGCGAAAAATAAATTTTACCTGGTTCTCCAATATTACCAATAGGGCCTGTTGTCCTTTCAGACTGTTAGGCGAAGCTGATCCTGGGTATCCATCTTGCCCTGGAGGTCCTAAAACCAAGTTGAAAAGCCAAGTTTTATGCAAAATTTAATTCTGCCCTAATCTCTCTGAAATTCTCCCTCTCTTTTTTTATTTTTGCAAAAAAGAAAAAAAAAGAAGGGGTTTATGTGTAAAGAACATCAAAAATATCTACCTTGGATACCGGGCAGTCCTGCAAATGAACAATCTTGGTTCAAACAATTATAAAAATTTTGGTCTGTAATTGAAATGCGACGCTTAAGTCTGAAATACAGCGCCACAGTTCAATTTTATCCAAATCCATACCAGATATTCCTTTGGGTCCTGGTGGTCCGACTGGGCACATTTTGCATCCATTCAGGTTTATTGAGTCACGCATATGTCCAGCTGAACCGGGTAGTCCGGCTACTCCAGGTATTCCGTCAACTGAATTTTGATTTATAGGATAGAATTTTGACTATTGCTAAACCCCCCCATCCATTCCATCTTCCCTTTGATGCCAGGTGGACCTTTAGGACATTTTCTAGTTTCTTTGGCCTCAACTGCAGCAGGGGGTACTTCATATTGCTGACCTACTTCCACAGGTGATGTGGAATAGACCGCCTGAGCTGTAGTAGTGGTCGTAGAAGTGGTTGTTGTAGTTCCTGGAGTGCTTGTGCTGCTGGCACTTCTTGTGGTCGTAAATGACGATGGATGCCTAGACCTGGGCACTGTCACTGATATGGTCCTGGGGTAGTCCAGCTTTCATAGGTTTCACTCTCGTCCAACAACCTTTGATCACCTGACTTGGGGTTGGCCAGTTTATGCAGCAAACGCTGCCGGCCTTTGTAGGACTCTGAAGCAGGAAAGTCCATTTGTAATTTATGCTTGAGTCTAGTTGACAAAAACCTACTTCTTTCCAATCGGTCTAAAAAGGTTTCATGCCGTTTGTCCCTGTTTGTATTTTGAGGCCGGAAAGCAGGTCCAACTCCTTGGAGACTCATTAGTTCAGTCCAGATGTCGTTGAAATCAGACTATAAAAAGAAGCAAATTAAATATCCGCCACTGATGTCTAAATAGTCACCCTTTTTGCCCAATATTTTAGACCCTATTACAACCAAATTTCAGCTATACAGCTAATTTGTGTTTTTTGTTACTTTGCTAGGTTAAACAGGCTTTTGAAAATTTTCCCTGGAAATTTTCTAGATTTTAGAGGTTTTCTAAAAAACAAGCTCGATTTTAGTGTGACAAGCTTACAGATTTTAGACTGTTATGTGAAATATTTTGAAAAACTTCAAACAAGAAAATAACTTTAAATTTTGTGTTTGTGATTATACCTTGAACAAAGTAGTCTCTTTGTCCATCAGTCTGTATACTTCATCCATCTCAGTGACCAGTGCAGGAAGCACTAACGTGGCACAAACCATCGATATCAGGCTAAGAACCACCGAAGTCCACACAGCCTGCGACCACTCTCATAGCATGGACTTGGAGCAATTAAATATCCGCTGGACATTTACTGATAAAATCTCCTAAAAGCACAGGCAATAATCTAGTATATCTGTATACAAAAAACAATAACAGTCAAAGGTCGATTTAACATACACCTGGGGTCGGTACATTCCATAATAAACTCCGTCAAATTATCCATCCACCACCCGCGCCTTACCCCCCCCCCCCCCCCTCGCCCGGATTTTACATACAGCTCGATTTAACATAAAACCTGGAGCTGATCCCCAGGATAAAAAAAATTTCTGAAATGGTTCACATTGCTTTACTATGTCAAAAAAAGAATTATTTTGTCCGTGAATCAAAGAATTTTGATGAAAAAATAATAATTTTTTTTAATTTGAAATAATTTATATTAGTGTGTTAGCCTAAATCTCAGCTTTCGAAAAAGCTATGAACTAGACCAATAAGATATCCACAATGTTTAAAAAAAATACTTATTATCAACTCTCTATGGCCATTTTTGATTAGCAATCTCAGGATTTTTCAGGGTTTAAAAATAACTCCCCATGGTGAGTTAATGAAGTAAATACGGTATAAGTTGGTTCATTTCACATGCAGCCTGAAAAAATTTCTAAAAATCAGCTTGGAGTACCAAACTGACTAAGGAGAGGAGGGTTTGCTTTAACTGCTGCTAGTTTTATTAGTGGATATGCAGGTATAAATTCCAGATTAAGATCTGAATAACATCGTTCTTTTCTTCCTGGATTTGAGTAGTAGTATTCACTTTTATTCAGTTTTGCCTTTTATTCCTTTGTTTTGGTTGGTATGTGGGTCAAATGTTCCTTATCTATTTCATCCAATAGTTTTCCTTTTTATTTGACTCAAGCAATTTAGAAGCAAGCAAAAAAACAATAGAGACAATTAAGCAGATGTCTGAACACTAAGTCATGCCAGCTCTAGTCAAATTGTTCTGGAGAATAATGTCACAGGCTGCTCCAAACACTGAAAACAATGGCCAATTAACATTGGAATTTAGGACTTCCGGGCAATAAAAATACCGAATTGCACATTCCTGAAATTATTATATGACTTTTTTTAGAGAAAACGTGTTAGTAACTAGTACTTAGTATCAGTTGCATTGGTCACGTGGTTGTAGATATGTCTGGCATCATCATTTTGACACTAAATTCAACAAACTTTAGTCTTTGCCAGGTTTATAATGTATTTTACGAGCCTTTATCGCACACCTAGGGTGGGCGAGTACTCAAAATTCTCGAGTACTTGACTCAATACTCGAAACTCCAAAAATTTCGAACATTACTCGAAATTACTAGATTTCGAGTACTCGACTCACCCACTCTACGTACACCTATTTTGTTTACAGTCTGCAAGTTTTAACAAAGCAAAACTGTGTTACTTAAAAGACCATGTTCACACGTTCCAAATTTTCAACCGCCAATTTAAATCTTTTCATAATCATTAAACTTCTAAACGGATTTTTTTAACTTGGTTTCTAACAAAATTCAATTTTAGGTATAGTTTTATTAGAAACCAAGGTGAAAAATTCGTTCAGAAGTTTAATGAGTAGGAAAAAATTCGAATTGCGGGTGAAACTTTAGAATTTGTAAACATGGTCCTTTAAGCGTCACAGTTTTGCTTTTGTTAAAGCTTGCAGCCTGTAAAGTGGATACACTTGAATAGTATTTCTGTATTTAAGTTTTTTCTATTCATTTTGATTTAGAATTATTTTTCTTCTACATTAAAAATGCATTACATCTAGGTAGAGTCTCTGTAAAAACTCCAGTGCTGAGTCATAGTTGTTGTCACCTGCAATAAGTGTATTCATAATTAACAGAACAAAAAATAATTATTCATTTTATTACAATTCCGTTCATATTATGTTAATTAATAACTTATAATACTCATAAAATATTTGTCATAGAACGAAAATATTAAAGTTTATGCTAATACTTTGAAATTAGCGCACCCATCGGTTTTGAGGACTTTTATCGTAAAGGAAGGGGAACTTTTACGGCTACCGTTTGACATTGATTTCTGCTAGGTTAACATAATTATTTAAATTCCCGCCTTTTGTTTTCTACCTCAAAAAAGCATTGTGATAGGTATAACTTCTGATATTTTTTCTATTCGAAGGTCCTTACGACTTTTTGGAGATAGAAAATTAAAAAATTCAACTTAAATAATCGTTTTAAAATACTAGAAATCAATGTTAAAAGGTGGCCGTAAAAGTGCCCCCCTCCTTATTTAAATCAAAAAGCAAATATGTAACATACTGTTTTTCCGGCCCTAGTATAGAATCTGGTGCTTTTTTTTTTTGCCTTGGTCCCCTGTTGAGTCAGAGTCTGTTTTCCGTCAGAATTGATGTGCCAAGAAGTGGAGTTACATGGAGAATTTCTTTGAGCAAATATCCAAAATATATGCCGTTAATATTGTCGATATGGTTTGAATACTATGAGTTTGGCTCTGCACAGATTTTGTCATAAAAGACAACAGGGTGGACCAAGGCAAAAAAAAGCATCGTATTCTATACTAGGGCCTTTTTTCCTATAATAGAACGACCGGCCGACGTATTTTAATTAGTCTGAAACTTTTAATTATTTTAAGAAACGTAATTTAAAGCTCTGATTTTTGCTTGTTTACATTTGTAAAAAAATTCAGAAATTAGACAGGCTTTGAGGGAAAATCAGATTTTTTGCTATTTTTTTATAGTTTGAAACTTTTGCCTAAATTTTTATACATACCGGAAAACCATATTTATCGAGGTTTTGCGGTTATATATTAAAAAAAATCACAAAATTTTCACAGTTGCAGCTAACTGACCAGTGTATTGGGGCAAAAACTTGCTGAGAGGAACGTGCTTCAACTTCTCTTCAAACAGATCTTTTTTGTTGAGGAACAGAATGAATGAGCATTTGTGGAGAAATCCATTTTTGTACATTGAGTTGAACAGATCCACACTGTCCTCCATTCGGTTCTGCAACTGGCTGTTATGTACCAATTGCAAAAAGAAGCGAAAAAGTACTTTTGTGGGGTCCTCCTCCATATACTGATCATAGCAACTGAGCGACACCACAAACAGAATGGCAGTTACATTTTCAAAACAATGGATCCATTTGCGCCTTTCTGTCTTTTGACCTCCAACGTCAATTAGTCTGAAATCCCCCTTTTTAGTTAGATTTAAAAAAAATTAAGCTGTAATTTCAATTTTTTGGACTGGATTGACGAATAAGGCTCACCTGAAGTCTTTAAAAATCTAGGTAGCGAAATTCACCGAGCCCTAGGCTGGGACGAACTTCTTTAAGTGGTTTCTATCGAGGTTTAGCTGCAGGCAGAGAAAATTTAAAAAAGTTCTCATTTTGAATCATGGAACAATAGAAGACAGCAGCCCAAGTGCCCCCCCCCTCCAAAGAGTATTTTTCTCTAAGCCAACTTTTTTCATTTTTAACCTATTCCACAATACCAAGTGTATTCGGACGCTTCGTGGCCAAAGACCAGCACATTCCACATTGCAATGAACTGGGGTGAAAAAAATCAAGGAACTGAAAAAAGTTGGATTAGAGAAAAATACTCTTCGGAGGAATGGGCACTTGGGCTTTTACGGCAATAGAAAAGTTTAAGATAAGGAAGAGTATCTGCGTCATAATTGCAACAAAAAAGAAAAACTCATGCTCTGATCAGGGATCGAACCCACGGCCAACTATCACCGGCTTCCGCTGCTTTAGCATTGAGCTACCGAGGCACTTAACCCTTTTCATTTCCTTATTCCTGGGTTTCTCATTCCTGGTAGGGCGCCCAATCAATCTCTTACATAATGATGCAAACAAATACCTAATGCCAAATTTCCTGAATGCGAAGGTAATTTCGTGAACACCAGTAGTAGAAGCCCTTGCATGTAAAACATCCTTAATATAGCTCATTGATTTAAACAATAAACCAGTGTTTAGTCAAAAATCGGTCTGATAGTTTAAAAAATTAGTTTGCCTTTTCAGTGGGTTTGTATTGAGGCTGAAGAATACGATCTGATTCTGCGAAGAGGCTAAAATATAGACTGTGGTGATACTTGTGTACAGACAAACAAATAAATACTAAGTAGTGTTGTCGGGCACATAGAAATCATTTAGCCTTTTACAAGCCTGAACAAATCGAGTTAATTTCTCGCAACTTAATGATTAATAAAAACTACTTCTGAGACACATACACAACTGCTGATCTGGTTGATGATTTTGATCTGGTCTTCATCATCATAATCCAAAAAATATTGTAGGCATTGGTGAACTTGGTCACTATTTGCTGAAATTTTAATTATTGTGATGGAATACAACAAGTAGATGAATTTACCATGTTACCCAGATAATTATTTTTCAACCCCTGAAATCAGCAAAATTTGGGTCCATTTTTATGTTTTAGGTGCTCGACAGAAATTTAAAAGGTGGAATCCATAGATCTAATGACGGTAAGAAAATGCAAAAAACAATAATGCAAAATATGTGCACTGAGCTGAGATATAGGTTACCGAGGGTGTCTTCTACAAGGGTACCTTCTAAGGTGTCTTCAACGAACGAAAGTCTAATTTTGAATACTCCGGGAAAATAACTTTATACTGAAGTTAAAAATGGTTGAATCCAGCGCGCTGTACCCAAGTTCGATTCCGCGCTAGCGCGTGGTACTTGTTGCACTTTATCAAAACAACAATGGAAAATAAAGGGTTGATAAATGGTTATATGGCTGGCTATGTAGATACTATATACACTCAAACCTCGTTATAAAATACCTCATTGGACCGACCCTAGAGGTATGTTATATCGAGAGGTATGTTGTATCGGGAGTATGTTATAACGAGGTGCCACTATAGCCGAAAATAGACGTGAAAGGAGCCGCTCCCATGAAAATCCATTGCGTTCTATTTTGTGCTATTTACCAAATTTTATAATGTATTTCTTATTTTTGGCTGCCTGAATTAAAAGAGCCAAATTTTTATCATAATTCTTCTCCGAAAAAATTTTTTTTTTCGCATTCAATTTGATTAAAGCTGAAATATCCCCTAGTGAATACAAAGGGTGAAATAATGCCAGCTTTTTGCATTTTCAGCCAATTAAAAATTTCAGTTTTCTGCTTGAGTTTCCCCTTGAAGTACCCCGGCTTACCACGAGTGCAATGATTGATGTCGTTTTTTGTGCGAAATTTGACGATGAGTCCGCAAAACCATCAGGATGAAAAAGACTAGAAAAAACAAAAAAAATATAAAAAATAGAAAATAGACCGTTTCCGACAACATAGACGATTAGTAAATAGCCCGCTATTTTATCAACCGTGGCAAAATATGTCAGAGAATTAGAAAACTCCCGATTCCCGTGTCCCTTTAAATGAAAAAAACCACAAACCTTTTCATCGTCTGGAATATCCATTTTCAAAGCAATAATTCCTTTGACTATGTAATGGTATATTATTATGTAGTTAGTGTGGATCATATAGCCTAAATCTTGTGGTCAACAAACACAACACTTTAAAAACATCGCTCACGGTAATTAATCAGCTCTGTTTCGTTGAATCCATTAGTGTGCAAAATCCTCATCTGTTTGGCTATAGTGCTTTTGCCACAATCCGCACTTCCTGAAATTAGGCAGATTGATACGAAAAAGTATGGCTGTAACTAATTTCACCCAAATTTTAATTTTCGGTGAGATACTGCAGTAAATTTTGCTGGAATCCGAATTTTATAGTCAAAAATGACTTGGATCGCTCAAAATCCCACCCCAGAGTGGCCAGAAGCCCCTGAAAGTTGGTTTTTTGGGGGTTTACTAAAGGGGGGGCGAACTTTTTGCAAAAAATCGATTGAGCGGATCAGATTTCGGGTCCGATGGGCTTATAGACGTGAAAGTTTGGATGGTTTAGCCAAAACGTATTAAGCACTTTTAAAAACCAATTACTTTAACTCTCGAAACCACTTTTAAAAGGCATGTCAACGCGTTACAGCGCGAAATAAGGGGGTTCAGCAATTCCCTGTTTTAAAGAGTCTAGTGTTAAATTTAATATTGATGACCTCATACTACTTTTAAAAACTAGCAGGATCCTTTCGTCGGATCAGGTAGTACGGTCATAATTTTTTTTCAAGAGAGCAAGAAATTTATGCCCCCAAAAATAAGACACTCGAAAAAAAAATTAAAAAAATTAGAGCGAGGCGTACGTGTACGATATGGTGTCACCCGGAAAGCTGTAGTCTATAATCCTCAGAAAATATCAGACTATTTCGTCATAAAATTAAAAAATTGTAGTCTCTCACAATTTTTTATTTTTTCTAACTTTTTTTTACGATACAGAGCTCGTCTGTTATTTAAGGTTGTTCTTATGGAAGAGAGTTAAAAGTGCCCTATTCTGGTTGTAAGTTAGTTAGTTTTATTTAAAAAAACCCGAAAGGATATAATTTTGATTTTTCACTAGCTTTTAGTCTTAAATCTCCGCTACATAACGAGCTGTCAGACTCCATTGAATAATTTCAGAAATGTAGGCATTGAGGGTTTGAAGAAAATGATAGTTACAGTCGAACTCGGATATAAGGCCACTCCCAAAAGTTCGTTCCCGCCAAGGTTGGACGCTTTTTTACCTCGATTTTTGAAAAATTTTGCCGTTTTTACAGTCTGGTCCCTAATATCACAAGAATTCTAATTTTATCGATCGTTTTTCAAAAACTAAAATGTTTTTGTCATTAAAAAAACAAGAATATAAGGCCACCCCTTTTTTAAACAGGTGGCAAAACATTTTAGTTTTTGAAAAACAATCGGCAAAATTGGAATCCTTGCGATATTTGGGACCAGACTATAAAACAGAAGCGGAAAATTTTTCAAAAATCGAGGTAAAAAAAGTGTACAACCCTAAGCGGAAACGATTTTTGGGGTCGGCCTTATATCCAGGTTCGACTGTACTTCATTAAAACCCCTAAATTTACTTATATAATAGAGTTTAATAGCTTATAAGAAATCTGAGGTTTGAGGCTACTGCTAAAAAAAAACATTATACTTTTTTAGTTCTTTTTAACAAAACTTAAAAATAGTCAACTTTTCAGCCACAATCAGGCACTTTTGAAATTGATCGGTTCTTAATCAACCAAAACCAAGTGAACCCACCAAGCAGAAGTATTTTGATGACTTTTTCTCTTCAGCCTTGTCCTTCTTAAGCTCCAGTTCGATGCGCTTGTGATTGTTGGTGGCTAAAACCACTGAATTTTTTAAGCGTAATAGCATATAGGTTGGATTAGAATGCAAATGAGCTGGTACCTTCATCAAGCACCTTTTCTCCCTTGCACACATTCGCGCCCATGTCCTGCTCATGTAAGGTGGGCGGCGGGCATTGATTAGAGCTACACAAACCAGCAATAGCCAAATGTCCAAATTATGTCTCTATTGTTTCCCGGAATAGCCTCCTGCAACTAATCTACGTAAATTCTCGTTAGGCTTCAACAAATTAAGAGGCAAAAACTAAATGTTTGGCTGTTTAGTGGCAAAAGCAAGAAATGTTATGTTTATCGCACTCAATCTATAACCCCACGGGAATTAATTTAAAAATGAAACACACAAAAACTTTTCCCACAATCTACTACTGGTGAAAAAACTAAAAAAGGAATATTTTGTTTGAGCATGTGCAAATGAGGGTAAATTAACTAGAAAAGGAGGTCAAAAGAGCTTGGCTCCACTAAGACTTACAACAAAAAAGGCCTTGGGCATCTTGAGCCGATTTTGTCAACTTTTAACGGTCAGTTTGTAATTCATCCAAAATTAGTTTCATTGTTTTCGAAAAATGTCTTGTTTTGTAAATAGTCCTTCTTTAAAAAATAACTTGGTTCTATATGTGTTGGGATTGCTATCTAAAAATGCCCTGTTCCCCCATGTTCTTTTTTAAAATGGTATTTTGGTAAGGCTGCATTCATGCTCTCGCAGGACACGGGAACAAATTTAACTATAATTTTGAGTGTCCCGCTGGACAGAGTGGAATACCACCGACTGGATGCAAAAACTGACTGGATACACCCACTGGATACAGTCTCGAACCCCATTCACAATTTTTTACATTTTTCGATCTAAGTTCAGGCACGGCATAGCCAACTCTACATCAGGATGGACTCAAACATGTTTTACGAATCTTTTCATAGTTCTAAAAACCCGTTTGAGCCATCCCAAGGTACTCTGGCATACTCTGAGCCTAAGGCTTTGCCTAAGTTTTTAACACAAAATATAAAGCCGAAAACACCCAGTATGGTCAAAAATAGGTGCTACAGATATTGGTGAAGGTAATAGTATAAATTACCATGGTCTGGTGAGGCTGAAAGATTTTGTATCATGTTCAATCCCACCACTTAGGTGAAATTCAGTAATTTAGTGTATCCAGTCGGTGTATCCAGTCAGTTTTTGTATCTAGTCGTCAGGCGTTCGGACAGAGTATCGGGACATGAGTCGTGAAACAAACATTGAAGCGCGATTCTAGTGTCCCGCGGGTCAGCTATGTTAAGGTGCGGGACAAAGTCGGGACATCCATTTTTGTCCCGCTGGACAACGGATGGCGGAACAATATTTGTTACTTTGCATGGTTTGAAATATAGAGCGATTTTTGTTCTCTCCGCACTATTCTCGCATCATTTTACAACTATCATAATCCCCGTGAGTTTCAATTTCTGGTCTAATTTCTGCATCTCTCCAAAAATAAAATACAAATTTTATGGAAAAGAATATTTTTAATAAAAGAAATAAAAAAACACGTATTATTGAAGAATTTTAGTTAATTATAAGGATCGGCGACCTTGCAAGCATTAAAATTAACTATGAACCTATCATTTTCGGTGAAATACACCGTGACAAATTAAAAACATAACTGAAGGAAAACATTGAAAAGAAACGAACATACGTACACAAGAGAAAATTTTTTTTGTTGTTTAAAGGGACCAAGGCATATTTTTTCAGACGCAACCAAAACACATACAAGGCCGACATCTTTAAACCGATTTCTAAATAAAAAAGACACCGGAGGGCTATTGTAAGTAAAATACGGAAATTTCAAAAAGATTATGTTTTTTATGTCTTAGTAACGATCTGGCTAAGAAATATCGTTTTTCTGATAAAAAAGTCAGAAAATTTTGGACATTTTAAATTTTAGGTGACCTATAAACCAGTCTAGTCCTACATTTGAGTAATCCTACACCAAAACCAGCGATGTCAAGAAATATTTGATAAAATTATGGGATATCTCACAAATACTGAGGCATTCTTATCCTTCATCCCTTTTCCAACGCCAACAAAGCCACAAGCTTGATCCTTTACCCCTTTATGCCAAAAAGAGGGGGGTGGCATTAATAGCATGGGTTAATTAAAAATAAATTCCTTTCATTCCACACTCCTTCAACAAAAGAATTTTTTTCTAAAACAAAGCCAGGACAAGCTACAGACAAGGAATAAAACAGCTGGATCACACAGTTCCAGAGCAGTCTTAGTGTGTCTCCCTCAAGCCCATAAAAGGGCTGAAAAAGTTTGTGGTTGGAAAATGGAATGAAAGACAAATTACCCATCTCATCAACTCAAAAATCATTGTCATAGCAACACAATAGACACCAATAATACTAATAATGGCATTTGCTAAACACCTGATTATTTCTATTATTTTAATAATAAGAACAAACTAGCAGCAACACCGCCAGCTAGTTATAAGCCAATTAACTCACTTCCGCACAAAATGCTCACTTTTTGTCAAGAACAAAAGTTCTTCGGCCACACTTTGTCAACACACATTTATAGGAAGAGAGGAAAAAGTTTGTGATGTAAACTACACTACTTTTACTATGCTAATAATACAGCCATTTTCTGGCTTGATAATTGCCTAGAATTTTTGTTCAGGGAATAGAAAAATACAATTTTTGTTTGTTTTGTGCGGATGCACTTGTGACCGAGCACTTGCGTATATCTGGGAGAAAAGCTATTTTTGCTATTTTGTGAAGTGTGAAAGAGCGATTTTGGATCACGATTTTGACGCCGTCATTATTAAGCCTATTTAATTAACCTAGTATACGCCAAACTTCCCGAATTTCAGATCTTTATCTTAGCAGAAAGCGAATAATTTTCAAAAATCTCTTTTAAGGTTTTCTTAACTCATGCAAGCTTCACCGATACCGCTTTTTAAGTTTTAGTCGAGCATTTAAAAATTTTTAAAATTGACCTCAAAATTTTCAAGATTTTCGAAAAAATCCACTCGGGTGGCTTATTAGAGGTAATACGGCAGCCATTTCAAATATTTTTACTCACCAGGCAGCTTATATTACCACTAGCTGCCAAGCCGCTATAATTTTTAAAAATAATTAATTTTAAGTACAGGGTGGCCCATTAAATCTAGCAAAAGTTAAACAGGTAAGCAAAGTACGAAAACCTTATTAACACAGGGTGAAGAGGTGTCATTCGATTGCCCGGAACCTCCTCTTTCAAATGAAAAAAAAGTTAAAAAAAATTGAAAAGTAAAAATATTTAAAAATTAAAAAAATTTGTTTTTTTAGTGTGGTATTTTTTTATCTTGAAACTTTTTCCACGAAATAACGATAATGCAAGTATACGCACAGATGTTTGTTGAATTTTTTTATTTAATTGCTGACAATAAAAATAGAATATAATCCGGTCAAGCACTTGAACTTTTAGCAGTAGTAGTAGCAGTGCCAGACGATTCTGTGTCTAGAAGCTTTTTATCCGTATAAGTTCTTCTTTCCCACCAGCTGAACACAAACGACATCACGGCAAACAGGATGGCAAGCACTAGCAAAAGAAGCCCAATTACACTCTCCTTCTTGTCTGGAAACAAAGAAAAAATAATATTGCACTTTGACAATTTTAAATAAACTCACGCTCTTCCAACCACGTCTCTGCATAGAACTTCTTTATGGCACTTAAAATTGATTAGGGCATAAACTTAGTTTATCATTTAAAACATTTTTTGTAGTTCTTCATAGGATGTTTTATTTATATAAAAAGTCTTTCCACGAATAAATGATTCCGTTTTTATTGCGAAATTTGACTAAGGTAGTCGACTAAGGTTGTTTATAAGTATATAAGAAAACACTTACTGGTATTGTTTAATTATGTCAATTGCGCTCAAAGAGGGACATGGACTAAAACCAGCTGTGCTAGTGATTACAGCTACAAAAGGACTGTAACACAAAATACCTCATTGCTTGAACAACATTATTAGTTTCTACAAGCGACACCCTCATTATATTGGAGGACAGATTGTGCAATTGTTGAATCTGCAGTTTTATACTTTAGGGTTGGTTTCAAAAATTAAGGGTTTTAGAAAGTAATTTTTTAGTTTGAGTTTACCATTCAAATACATAAAAATCTTAATTTTTTGAATATTTACAATACAAATTATTAGCTTATTAGAAAGTTAACATGGTGGTGTAAGATACTTTAAAAAATTATATTAAAAAATATGTTCAATTTTTAAATTAGGCGGATAAAGACTAATTAAACACTGAAGACAATTTACATTAAACTTCCATCTCTATATGGTATTTGGCATGTGTGGTGGGTGGTTAACGCTATTTTGACTTCGAAGGCCAAAATAAGGCGTAGAGCGGCGATTCTTTTTGTGGGTAAGTTCATCATGCTCCCGAGTAGGGATGGAACCCGACCCGACCCGAAGTCGGGTTTTAACCCGACCCGACCCGATTTTGGGCTTGAAACCCGACCCGAAACCCGACCCGACAATTTCCGAAAACCGAAACCCGAACCCGACTTTGAAATCAGACAAAACCCGACCCGAAACCCGACCCGACATATAAAGCTCAACCCGAAAAACCCGTGGCAATTTCGTTATATTTCGTTGACCGAATTTGTTTCGCCGCACGATCGTCTTCCAAGAACGGCGGACATCTTCCAATGGTATAAAAGCAAGCTGAAGGAGTTTCTGAAGATCACATCAATTGCACAAGTTTTGTTTGGGATTCCGGTGGCAAGTGTGCATAGTGAACGGTTATTTTCCAAAGCGGGGCTCATTTATGGAAACAAACTTCGCAATAGGTATGTATTTATCTGTTCTTAACAAGCCACCAATCCATATCAACGTTTAAGATTGTCGGCCACTCATGCTGAGGAGATGTTAATTGTGAAAGCGAATCTGAGTGAAGTGCTATTGGCTCCACCAACAGAAACTGCAAAAGAAGAATACGCTGAGGAGGATGTTAGATCTGACGAAGAATAAACAATGTTATTTCGATGATTCCTTTTTCTTGTTTTGATTGTCCTTGTCCTAAATTCAAAAATAGATAGTTGAACAAGCTTCTGATTTGCAATTCTTACCCTTTTAGCCCCGCAAAAAAATGAAGACATTTTTAAGGCAATCGATTTAAAGTCCGCTCGATTTAGGGTCCCATTTTGGTCGGTTTGACCCGACTCACAACCCGAAGTTTTTACGAACCCGACCCGAAACCCGACCCGAGAATTTCCAAAAACCCGTAACCCGACCCGAAACCCGAAATACTATGACGATAAACCCGAAACCCGACCCGACATTTACAAGTTCGCCAAAACCCGACCCGACAATGTCGGGTCGGGTCGGGTTCCATCCCTACTCCGAGAATGTCAGCTTTCGTTTAAAAAAAGATCGTCTAAAAGTACGTGTTTTAAGAGGGGCATCTGCTTATTTTTATGAATAAAGTCATAGCATTTGGCATGTGACTTCGAAGGCTCAAAATGGGTCGTAGAAGAGAAAATACGTTTTGCAGGTAAGTTCATCGTGTTCCCAAAAAGTCAGCTTTCGTTTAAAAAAAGATCGTCTAAAAGTACGCTTTTAAGAGGGGCATATGCCAACTTTTATCAAAGCCATTTTTCATTGAACATTTTTTTACTTCAAAATTTGAAAGTTTCGCGCAATAATGGTGTGTGTCTCGACACGAAAACTATTTGTTGGCGCAGGTTCAATTCCGGTCCTCTCAAAAATATAACTATTAAATACCCTAAGGCCATGCTTCTTACAAATAAATCTTTAGGGTGAGACCCAAACCACCAAGATGGGGCCCGAACCACAGGATAAGTCTCGAACCACCAACAAAGTATCCAAACCACCAGGACCGGGTTCGAACCACTAGGATATGGCTCACACCACCAGATAGGGCCTAAACCACCAGGATGGGTCCAAGTGACGTGGGCACACCCCCCCTTCCCCTCGAACACCATGATGGGGCCCGAACCACAAGAATGTTGCCCCAAGCACCAGGACCGGGCCTGAACCACGTGGACACCCCCAACCACCAGGATCAGGCCCGAACCACCAGGATGGGTCCCAAACCACGTAAATGGCTCCCAATAACGAGGATTGGAGACAAAACGACGTGGATACCACCCAACCACAAGGATGGGGCCCGAACCACCAGAATGTGGCCCAAACCACCGGGATGGTGCCCGAACCACCAGGAGGGTCCTAAACTACGTGGATAGCCCTCAATCAGTAGGATAGGACCTGGACCCCAGTATAGGGCCGGAACTACCAGGCCAGGACCGAGCCCGAACCACGTGGAAACAACCAGAATGGGATTTAAGTACCTGGATACCACCCAAACCACCAGTAAAGTATCGGGGGAGAAGAGTGAGCGGAAAATTTGAAGGCAGGAAAAGAGTATTCAGAAAAAGGGTAGCCCGGAGAGACGGGAGTACACAGAAAGGGGTAATCAAGAAAGGGGTAAGTTAAAACAGACTACTCACTAAGAATCTCTGAAACAGAGTCCTCGCTTTTTAATTTTTTTTACCAAAATTATTCAGTAGCTTATGTATCTTCTCACATCATATATTTAAGGTTTAGCGCTACCAATTGAGTTGTTGATTAAGTAAATATTGCTTACAAACTCAGTTAAAATTTCAAGAATCCGTCCAAGAATCTTAACTCGAATCCAAGTGTGGATGCTTGGCGGATTTTCTTTTTAAATTTAATTTTTTCAACAACATTACTTAATCAATAGATCATCTGGTAGCCATGAATCTTAGCTGGATGGCACCAACAGAATAATTTTAGAAAAAATAAAAAAATTATGGCCATTTCCGTGTGACAAATCTGATTTAGCATCCGCAAACATCCTCCTCATTGTGTTTTCGCCTTTATTAGAAGGTTAATAATAATAAATTCATCAGGCCGATGTACGCATTGAAAACTTGGTCCAGGCTGACTTAGGCACACAAAAAAACAAAAGCTGACTTTTTAAACGTGTGACAAATGGTCACACGTTGGGTGCCTAAGGCTAATACAAAATAAACCAACATTTAGAAAATGCATTGGAATTTCTGTGCCTTTCCTGCCATCAAACTCCAGCCTAACATTGCGCAGTTGTATTTCTTTTTCGAGTAGCAGTCTGTTTAGCTCCCGCAGGAATTCGCCGTCCGCTCCAGCTGAGATAACTTGGTTGTTTCAAACTTCATAAATAAAAAGAAGACTTACTGTCGATTCTAGCAAAATTAGTAATCTTGAAAAAACAAATTTTATTTTTTTCAAATTTTTTGAGCTAAACTTTGTCATTTTACATGTGCTATCTATCCTCCGTGACTCCCTTGTGGGAAATATAAAAATTTTTGACTCTTCAAAATTTTTTAACTTATCATGCCGTGAAAACCTTTATTAATTTTCTGCGGCAAATTTTTTTACACCTCCACATATAAGGCAGATTGCGCGAAAAGAGGGGATTTAGATCAAGAAAAGAATAAACGACCAGCTCACCTTTAAACCTAAAAATTTGCTATTTTACGACCTCTGTCCCTTAATCCGACTAGATATTTCAATTATGCACGTCCGATTTTTGGTAGAAGAAGCAATGACTAAGCCTACATGGTGTCCAATAAAAACTACACCATTTTCGAATTCCTGCCTGTTACATTTCCTATTGATTTAACCAATCTTTTATTCACAAATAGTCAGGTCAATATATTCTCACTGTTGATAAAATTTATTTAAGGTACTTTATGTATTTTCAACCTAAAAATTTTTTCTTTTTTAGTCTTTGAATTTATCTAAAAGGACCATCGCCGTTGATGACAATGGCAATTTCGAGTTTTCGAATTGGCGGGGACGGCTCTTTTATCTCGAAAATATATTTGGAATTATTTTTGTTTGCAATTGAAGTTTGTTCAAAAGTCAAGAACCCTCCACTAGTCGAGCCCAACGTTGCTTGACAATGCCGACTCCACTTGAGCTATTACTTATTATAGACAGCTGTTGATTCGCCTCACCTAGAACATGAAATTTAAATTTTAGATGCAAATAAAAAAATTATCCGCGAATACACTTTCCGCATTTCCGGCTGCCCCCCGCCAATTCAAAAACTCGAAATTGCCATTGTCATCAATGGCGATGGTCCTTTAACTTGATTAAATTGTTAGCTGAAACTTCAAAAAATTGGGATTCCACCGGTTCGCGCAAAACCTTGAGAAAATTTTTTAAAAATGGTGCAGTTTTTAATGGACACCCTGAAGCTATACAGCACCAACCACAAATATAAACTGCCCATGACCAGCAGAAGTCCGGCTAGGCACATCCATTTTATCGATGGCAGCCCCGACGGTCTGTATATAGGCATCTTCTCTTTCTTCTTCGTTATACTTGAAGTATTTTAGCTGAAATTTTATTCTTGCTCATAAATATTTTAGCAGTAACTTACTCGTTTGTTGACTGCAGACAGATCTGTGGGATCTCTGACATGAATAAAGGTGTTATCTTTTGTGAGAAACTCGAGATCAATGTAGCCGGCATACCACTTGCAATCCTTCAATATAGTGGCTACTATTTGCTTTAGCACTTCAGCTTGCTCGAAACTCTCTGTGAGCAGCGGAATTATTACTATGCTCCAGAATTCACATTGTCCTACTGCAAAGAAATTTTAAATTTCATTCGTGATGTCATTCACATCTTTATATACCTACCGTATATCTTTTAATTATACCCTTCTCTGATTCAAAACAGTGGTTTTAGCTTTATAATGGACTCCTTCCGAATGAGGACCCCAATTTTTGGGGCCATTTTTTGCCTTGGTCCCCCCTGTTGTTTTGAAGGTGATCACAGTATTAATATAACTATAATGGACAGGGGGATCAAGGCATTTTTCAAGAAAAAACAACAAGGGAAATTTTAAATTTCCAAGGGTTGGGTAATTCTCCGGAGAAATACTTTCCGACCGGAAATAAGAACACAGTAACTTTGCAAAGGCACTACGCTAGCAGGGGACCAAGGCAAAAATGGCCCCAAAAATGGGGGTCCTCATTCGGAAGGAGTTCCCATCTTTATATACTTACCGTATATCTTTTAATAATACCCTTCTCTGATTCAAAACAGTGGTTTTAGCATTGTTTTTGTTTTACTTTTTGACTGTTTTCAAGAAATTTACTACTTAATTTGGAGCCAGTAGGATAAACGAAAATTTCGATAATGACTTCCCTGAGAATCGTCTTCAAATTATGGACAAAAAAACAAAGCGCTAAAGATCAAATCAGAGTGTGTCATTACAAAAAATTATACGGTAGATACCTAGGAAAGTCACCGTTTATTGTTCCAGTTTTTTAAATTTTAAATATATTATGACTAAATATGTCATCGATCTAATTCCGACCGGAAATAAGAACACAGTAACTTTGCAAAGGCACTACGCTAGCAGAGCTGCTAAATAAACACCAAAACACAAATCAACCAGAGACAACCACAAATTCAATAAGTGTGTAATGCTTAGCAAGGCATAAATTCAACAACATTTGTTTTTCGAATTTTATTGAGTCAGTCGACCGAAATACAGGGATGACAACCTGACAAGAAAAACAATGAAACACATAAAAAAGATTTTTTTTTAAATTAGAGGTCCATGCGACGAATGCTTAAGACGAATCCAGATGAGTAGTCGTTAGAAGCCGCATCAAGAGCAAAAAGATTAGGCGAATCCGTTCTCACCAACAAAACTTCAGAAGTTTTCAGGTTGTGCACACGACATTCTTTCGGCTTCATTAGCTTTTTCGGGCACTGGATCTGCAAGTCAAAATTTTTGCTCGTAAGTTTTAAAAAAAGCAGCTTGACTGACCTTCAAGCTGTAAGAAGACTTTCTTTTCTCCCGCACAAACTTCTTAATTCAAAAGATCAAACAGAAAAATATCCTAAAATCGACCCTTACCTCAACCAACATATCCCAAAGCACTTCAATCCCCATATCCAAAGAATGATAGTCAATAATGAGCTGAGAATGATTGCGGTCAAAGCTATGCAGAAAAGAGAATACAGCGCTAATTTCAATCGTCAAGGTCTTATTCCACTGCTGGATCGGGTCAAAGATATTCACGAATGATGCCTTGCGAAAGCACGAAAACTAAATATAGCAGGGATAATAGCATAAAAGATCAGATGATATGACCGCTGGCATTGGCTTCCAGAATGTACAGTTAGCAATCCTTTAAAAACAGTTGGCTTTAAATATTTTAAAAAAATCAATAGCCCAACGTTTAATACAACAAACGTGGCCAACTCTCAGTGACTTTCTTCATTGCCAACTTTTACTTAATTTTAATAAAGCAAAAGAAGAACGCACATTGTTCAAAGCGTGGCAGAATGTAGCACTATCAACCCCGATGACACCACACAAGAAATGTTTGTTGCTTCCAAAAGGCCATCGAAAAGCTCTCGGAAAGATCCATTGACTTTGGAAAAATCGACGTAGTCGAAGCTGACGTAATCAGAGAAGCAGACTGGATCGACCAAGCGAAAGCACTCCATAGCATCCTCATCAAAATACTCGGCGATATCCACACGTTTGATAGGAGTATGGCAAGTTCGAAGCTTTTCGATCAGCTGCTTCCAAGAATTAAATCGAAGAACTTCGAAATCTACAGTGGTCAGCTCGATAAAAGACGGCGCCACGAACAAGATTTGAAACTGCGAAGATTTGCTCCTTTTTTCATAGTCCTAAACATTTTAAAGATGCGACTAAAGAGCAGGAGATGAGCGAAATTAACCTTGATGTCATTGAGCAGTTTGATCACATCAGGATGACCAGGCCACAATTCCAAGCAATTTTTACACTCCATGACCGCACCCACATTCTGTTTCATTCCAAATAATGCCTGAGCCATTCGAAAGAGTCCTTTGAAATTTTTTTTGTCGATAGTCACAACTTGGGCACAATCCTGAAGCGCCAGGTGGAACCTAATAAATTAAAAGTTTGAAAAGTTCTACAAGCAGTCAACCCTCGATAATTCGGCCCCACTAAGAGACTGACCTTGAGTCGTACCATAATCGAGGCTAGCAAATTAGCAATGGTCACTTTATTTTATTCATTTAAAAAAAAATTTCATTTAGAGTGGTATTAGTGTGCCGAATAGGCGGTGTGTCGAACATTTGAGGATAGACTGTAACAAAAAATAAACCTTTCCAACTTCAGATAGGCGGCAGCTCTGTTTGAAAATGCCTCCCAGCTCTTCACCTTGGCCAAAGATTTGGTGTAGAGATTGACTGCTTCTTCGTATTTGCCCACCTTGAACTGCTCATTGCCCAGCTTTCGGAAATGCTCCGCCAACGAATCAACCAAATCTGATTTTTCTCATTGCTCTTGTCGCTCATTTTGTTAGATGAAAGAACACTGCAAAAGACAACAAAAGTCCAATACCGTTTGTTTGGTGGAAAAGAATTTTGAGAATACAGGGTAAACCGAAAAACTTTACCATTTTTTTGAAAAATTTTAATTCTAATTTTTTAAATTTTCGTTGCTGTTATTTGTAAACACTGTTTACTAAACAGTAGAGATGAAGAAACGGGACCAGGACGGATTTCAGGACAGGATTTTATGGTCTGTCCAAGACCAGGATCAGGACCAGGATTAGAAATTTTAAAAACCAGGATCCTGGTCGAGATCCTGGTCCAAAAACCAGGATTTTCGTTAAATTCCAGAAATCCGGTTTAAACTGTCAGCAAAATTTTTATTGATATTTTTCTACATTTCATACATCCAGTAAACAATGAGAAACTTAATGTCCGGAAATTGCAGAAATCAACACTTTAGAATAACAGATTGTATTCCAAATGCAGTGTTTTCATAACTAACACTAACACCTAACACTAACCTAACAGTTAGGCTAACACTTAGTCAGTGTTAGCCTAACTGTTAGGTTAGTGTTAGGTGTTAGTGTTAGTTATGAAAACACTGTCCAAATGAATGAATGAAAATACCCGAGTGAAAAATGCAAAGGTAATTTCGATCAAAATTCGTTTCAATATGACGTTTCGAAAAAATACCATTTACCGTATTTACTGTATTAACTACCCACCCTCTAATAACTCCCCACCCTCTAATAAGTTCCCACCCTACGGACCTTATATCTCAGCCCAGAGCGAACATTTCGCGAATCCGTTTTTTGCGTTTTCTTAGTTGCCGCGAATTCACCTGATTACACTTTTCAGATTTTGGTTGAGCACCCAAAATCTCGAAATCGACCTCAAAATTTTTCGATTTTTTAGAGTTAAAAAATAACTCCCCATGGAGACTTAATACAGTAAATACGGTATATTTACCAAATTCGACCACCAGGATTGGCCGAAATACCAGGACCAGGACCAGGATTTTTTAATTTGACCAGGACCAGGACCAGGATTTTGTTTTATTTATAAATTTCGAACAGGACGGACCAGGACCAGGACAGGATCCTGTCCTGTCTTCATCTCTACTAAACAGTGTGCTCATAAATATTTTCTGTGTTTTCTTAAAGGCTCAAATTGTTTTACCCGCCAAATTACTGATTTACCCGCCAAATTATTTTTTTACCCCGCCAAATTTGAATTTTGAGCAAAATACTCGTTTACCCGCCAAATTACTGATTTACCCCGCCAAATTTGAATTTACCTCGCCAAATTTGAATTTTCGGTGAAATACTGCAGTAAATTTTGCGGGAATTCAGATTTTATAGTCAAAAATGACTTGGATCGCTCAAAATCCCACCCCCGAGTGGCCAGAAGCCCCTGAAAGTTGGTTTTTTGGGGGTTTACTAAAGGGGGGGGGGTAAACTTTTTGCGAAAAATCGATTGAGCGGATCAGATTTCGGGTCCGATGGCTCAATCGCTCAAGATTCCACCCTTAACCATTCTTAACCATCTTATACCAACCTAAGCACTGATTTAGGGTAGTTAGATACTGGTCTGAAGCAGTTTGGGATGGTTTAGGGTGGTTTAAGATGGTTGAGAATGGTTAAGGGTGGAATCCTGAGCGATTGAGCCCATCGGACCCGGAATCTGATCCGCTCAATCGATTTTTCGCAAAAAGTTTACCCCCCTTTAGCAAACCCCCAAAAAACCAACTTTCAGGGGCTTCTGGCCACTCGGGGGTGGATTTTGAGCGATCCAAGTCATTTTTGACTATAAAATCTGAATTCCCGCAAAATTTACTGCAGTATTCACCGAAAATTCAAATTTGGCGGGGTAAATTCAAATTTGGCGGGGTAAATCAGTAATTTGGCGGGGTAAACGAGTATTTTGCTCAAAATTCAAATTTGGCGGGGTAAAAAAATAATTTGGCGGGGTAAATCAGTAATTTGGCGGGGTAAATTAGTTACAGCCTTTTCTTAAAGGACCATGGTTTTTGAACGCAGCGACATTTATGAAATTTGAATTGGCGGGGACACTTTTTATCATTGAGACCAATTAAATTTGAATGTCAATTATTTTTTATTTACAGTAGCGGACAAAAAAAATTGAACACATGGTTACATTTTATAAATCGTGAAAGTTTTGGAATTTTTCCTGCGTGTTGAAAGTTTTGTTAAAGGCAAAGATGTAGCATTTTTCTTCCTCTTTCAAATGCTTAGTTCAATTTTTTAATTGTCAGGCTTTGACATCGTTGTAAATTCATTTTTCTGATACGAGTCCATTTTATACCCGGACAAAAAAATTGAACAGGCAACCGCAATAAACAGAAACCGCAATAATCTCAAAAAATTCATTTATTTCACACTATTATTTCGTAGCCCTGTTTCTTAGCTACAATTTGGTGGGTCAAACTTCTATTTTTGATAATTATGGAAAAAGTTATGACCATCAACATAAAAGTGTCAATTTCTAGTCAAAATAAAGAAAAATCTAAGGAAAATGACTGTTTATCCACATAAATAATAGCTTTTCTCAAAGAAATGTCGGTGAAAATATGACATCCATTGCACCATTCGAAAGCTCTTTGATTTCTCCACAAAATAACACGTCGACTGTTTTTTTAGAAAAAATACAGGGCTGAGAAACGGACAGTTGAATTTAGACAAGACAAAAAGCCCCTGTTTTTGCTTTATTTTTAGCCTTTTTTGTCTTGTCTAAATTCAACCGTCTGTTTCTCAGCCCTGTATTTTTATAAAACAATAGTCGAAGTGTTATTTTGTAGAGAAATCAAAGAGCTTTCGAATGGTGCAATGGATGTCATATTTTCACCGACATTTCTTTGAGAAAAGCTATTATTTATGTGGATAAACAGTCATTTTCCTTAGATTTTTCTTTATTTTGACTAAAAATTGACACTTTTATGTTGATGGTCATAACTTTTTCCATAATTATCAAAAATAGAAGTTTGACCCACCAAATTGTAGCTAAGAAACAGGGCTACGAAATAATAGTGTGAAATAAATGAATTTTTTGAGATTATTGCGGTTTCTGTTTATTGCGGTTGCCTGTTCAATTTTTTTGTCCGGGTATAAAATGGACTCGTATCAGAAAAATGAATTTACAACGATGTCAAAGCCTGAAAATTAAAAAATTGAACTAAGCATTTGAAAGAGGAAGAAAAATGCTACATCTTTGCCTTTAACAAAACTTTCAACACGCAGGAAAAATTCCAAAACTTTCACGATTTATAAAATGTAACCATGTGTTCAATTTTTTTTGTCCGCTACTGTACATTCCAAGTAGGGTTGGGTAATTCTCCGGAGAAATACTTTCCGGGTAATTACCGGGTAATTACCGGTAATTACCGAAAAGCAGAGAAATACCATTTGCTGATACCTAAACCATCTGAATGGTACCCAAACCCCTGAATGGTACCAAACCACCGGTATGGTACCTAAATCACCTGGATAGTGCCCAAACCATCTGGATGTTACCCGAAACACCTGGACGGTACCAAATTTTCTGGATAGTACCCAAACCATCTGGATATCACTCAAAACACCTGGATATTACCCAAACCACGTGGATGGTATCCAAATCACATGGATGGTACCCAAACCCCTGGATAGAGCCCAAACATCTGGATGTTGCCCGAAACACCTGGACGGTACCCAAATCTTCTGGATAGTACCCAAACCATCTGGATATCACTCAAAACATCTGGATATTACCCAAACCACCTGGATGGTATCCAAATCACATGGATGGTACCCAAACCCCTGGATAGTACCCGAACCATCTGGATATTAATTAAAACACCTGTATGATACCTAGACCATCTGGATGATACCTAAACCAAAATTTCTGGCTGAGTAGGGTAGGTGGATTAAGTGAATGGTGAAAAAAGTGATAAAAAGTGAATGGTTAAAAAAAGATAAAAAAAGTGAATGGTTAGTGGCGATTGTGATATTGTCGACCATAATTGCCATTAAATTGTCTATGAAGAAAGCAATTATACTTGTACAATAAAAATATTCAAAATATATCAGCGTAAAAATGAAGAAGATATCGCAGAAAAATAAAATAATGAAAAAATGTATCAGCTGGGAGTCGAACCTTCGACGTTTAAAAAGAGACCAGTAGCGTAAAGGAAAAGCATGGCTCAGCGGGAAGTGATTCCTGCATAATTAGGAAGTAAATATTGCTCCCGACTCTGACTTTGACGCAACTCTAAAACAAAAATAGAAAATTAGAACGTTTCATACTTTTATAAGAACCAAACTCCAAGTGTTCCTCCATTCTTTTCGCATCTGACTTGTAGCCAGCATTGCAGAACTTGCACAAACCGACCACTATTAGATTCATATTTGCATTTCTTTCTTCAACTCGATTGTAGTAATTCAACACCAGGAAAAGGGCTTGAATTTGGACATCTAAATTTTCCATCTATAATACGAATAGAGCAGCAGAAAAAAAACAGTTTTCAGAAAAAATATCGAAGGTCAACTGCAATAAATACTAAAAAATAGTATTTCTCCGATTTTTCTCTACGGAGAAATACTTAGTATTTCTCCGGGTAATTACCCGGGTAATTACCGGAGAATTACCGGGTAATTACCCGGAGAATTACCGGGTAATTACCCATCACTCAACCCTAATTCCAAGTTTAAATTTTTATGTCTTATTCCAGGTATAACTAAATTCTCATATAAGTAGTCATGATGTAGTGAAAGTAGCCGAAGCCATCCGATCTGGCATTGAACACAGCCCTTAAAATTCAAAAATCGTAATCACTTTGAAAACAGCAAAACGCCAAGAATTTTTGAAAAATAATTTTTTAAGTGTGTTTTTTTTAAATTTCACGACCCCTTAAAATTTGAATCCTGGTGCAGTACAAGAATATTTTCTGCAAAATTCAAATTTTTAATCGAAAATGTTATGCTGTTTCTTTCCACAGTTTTAAATGTGCGATTCGATGATTTTACGGCAAAGATCCGCTTTTTAACAACCTCTACTATCTTATAACTCGTGTACGCAGAGCAAGTCAAAGTCAAAGTTTTTTGTGTGTACGCACAGAAAGTTGACTTGCAAGTCAACCTGCAAGTCAACTTTGACTTTGCCTTTGACCTTGACTTTTGGCTGTGTACGCATGACTTTGACTTTGCCCTTGACTTTGACTGGCGTTTCAAAAAAGTTTGAAACAGAAAGTCAAAGTCAAAGTTTTTTCAGAATTTTTTGTGTCTTATTTTGATCTTCTTTACTGATCAGTGGTGCATTGTGCTGCTACATACAATGTTTTCAGAAATAACCTGAGCAACTAACTGAAATTCAAATTTCACCATGTCGGGCACGGGCATGCCCCTTTAAAGGGAGGTACATCTCTTGTCCGCATCTGGTCCCGCATGGAAAAATGTTTAAAAAAATGCACTCAAATTGAAACACATGTGAATGCAGGGGTGGGCAAAGATCAGACCAGTTCAGATCAGATCGCCGAAGATCAGATCAGATCGGCATAATATATTTTTTCCTTAATTTAGTCAAATTTCACACTCTAAGTCAAAATTTTACGGCGAAACGTATTTTATACAAAGTTGGAAGAAGATCAGATCGATTTAGATCAGATCGGGTCAGATCGGCTGAGATCGGCATATATTTTTTTCTTTAAATTTGTCAAATTTCACAATTTTATTCAAAATTTTACGGCGAAACATATTTTATATAAAGTTGAAAGAAGATCAGATCAGTTCAGATCGGTTCAGATCGGCATATTTTTTTGAATAAAATTGTGAAATTTAACAAAATTAAAGAAAAAAATATATGCCGATCTCAGCCGATCTGACCCGATCTGACCCGATCTGAACCGATCTGAACTGATCTGACCCGATCTGACCGATCTGACCCGATCTGACCCGATCTGAACCGATCTGAACCGATCTGAACTGATCTGACCCGATCTGACCCGATCTGACCCGATCTGACCCGATCTGAACCGATCTGAACTGATCTGAACCGATCTGAACTGATCTGAACGATCTGATCTTCTTTCAACTTTGTATAAAATACGTTTCGCCGTAAAATTTTGAATAAAATTGTGAAATTTGACAAAATTAAAGAAAAAAAATATATGCCGATCTGACCCGATCTGACCCAATCTGACCCGATCTGACCCAATCTGACCCGATCTGACCCGATCTGACTCGATCTGGACTGATCTGATCTAAATCGATCCGATCTTCTTCCAACTTTGCATAAAATACGTTTCGCCGTAAATTTTGACTTAGAGTGTGAAATTTGACTAAATTAAGGAAAATATATATTATGCCGATCTGATCTTGATCTGATCTTCGGCGATGTGATCTGAACTGATCTGATCTTTGCCCACCTCTGTGTGAATGTGGCTGGTTTGATCCCATTTGGTTTCACACTTCATTTTCGGATTGATTTATTGTCAGTAACGGCCTCAATTTTACGATTTAATGCAAATCACATTAAAAAGAGACACTAAAATTTATATAGTTTTTTGATCCTAATAGCGAATACACCTCCCCCCCAACGATTTTCACCTTGTTTACTTAAACGGCCATTGCCGTCTCCGACAACGGCTGTCCCCACCAATTCAAAAATTTTTCTTTATCGTTGAATTTACGTACGAATTTTTCAACTTGGTTTCTAGTAAAACTTAAATTCTAGGCCTGGTTTTGGTAGAAACCAAGCTGAAAAATCCCTAAAGAAGATGAATGATTAAGCGAAAAAATTTGAATTAGCGGGAGACAATTCAAAACAGGTGGCAATGGCCCTTTTAGTAAAAAGTACCCAAATTCATGTCCCAGACCCCGGAAAATATGCGTAAACTCTTTATTAGTCACAACTTCCGTACGCTGGCCTACCCCCAAGTCTAAGAGCTAAGCCTAAACTTAGTGTTTGCAAGGGTAGTTACAGCAATTTTAAAAGGTCGGATTCTTAGGGGGGGGGGGGTGGTTGGTGGTATTCGCTACTAGAGATGTTTTTTTTTCTATCGATTTACCAAAAGAGAATATTAATTTCCCAGACTCAGAAGTGCGTAGGGATTTCTTATTAGGCGACCTGGTAGAAATATTTTTCATATTATAATCATCTGAGAAACTAGGTAGCTTTAGAAGGTTGACCTAGCAAAGATTAATATTTAGAAAACTTCACCTGTATTTATCTGGGCTTGGACTGCAACTTTGTTTAAATAGTTTTGCACCCTTACCCTGATGTTTTGTTGTGTACTCAAGAGTCTAAGAATCATTTCGATGCCAAACTCCTGAAAAAATGGCAAAAGGATAAAGTGTGCAACCAAAGATATTCGAACCAGAAGCTTTCAAATGTGTTTGAATTTGAATTTAAACGGATTCCGTGCGGACCAGATACGGACAAGAGATGTAACCTCCCTTTGGGTAGCTTGAACACTGTCATCGATTTTCCTGGGGAAATCGATGGGACAAGGGGTTGCGTACACCAATTTTTCAAGAGCGGCAGGGTTTTTCGATTCACCCTGTAGATGAAATTGCTATACAGAACGAAAACATGTTGAAAACTTGCACAGCTACGAGACTTTACAGACTTTGTCAAGGCAATACTTATTCAATCAATGGCTAATTTGGTAGCCCGAAACCTCAACTACATGATGTGAGAAGATAAATAAGTAAGGTTGTCGGCGCGTCGAAATTTTCGACGCGTCGAGTCGAAAGTCGAAATTTTCGACGCGTCGAGTCAAAAGTCGAAAATTTTTCTACACGTAAAATTGAAGGTCAAAAATGTTTCCGAACTGGCAGGTATATACTCCAACCACTACCCTAACTATAAATTCTTACAACTACAACAAATTACAACAATTTTCTCGTTGACAAGCTTACTTAACTGTACCGAAATGGTAGTATTCAGGTATTCTACCGGTCAGTGGCGCTTGGAGCTAGTTCTGAGTCCGGTGCCAAAGTATGCCTTGATCCCACTTTTGATTTTTCACTAAAAATTGCTTGGTATGCCAGAGTCAGTAGGGGTACCGAGTGATTTGGTAGAGGTACCAGGTGAGTGAGTAGAGGTTACTGGAGAGTAGATAGGGGTGCCAGGAGAGTGAGTAGGAGTACCAGGTGAGAGGGTAGAGGTGAGTGAGTAGTTGTACCTGGAAAGTGGGCAGGTGATCCGAGAGAGTAGGTATAAGAGCCCAGAGAGTGAGTAGGTTTGCCAGACGAGTGAGTAGGTGTGCGAGAACGCAAGTGCGACATCCAGTAAGGGAAAGTGAGCAACGAGCATGAATAGGTGAGCCAGAAAAGTGGCTAGGTGGGCAAGAAGTGTATGTAGGTGTACCAGAATAGTCAGCAAGTGTGCCAGAAGCGCAGGTAGTGATGCCCTGAGAATAGGTAGGTCGGCCATGAGAGTGACTAGGGGTGCCAGTTGAGTGAGAGGTATACTCAGGCAGGAGAGTAAGAAGGGGAGTTCCGAAAGTGGGTAGGTCAGCCAGGTAGAGTACCGTATTCTCTCTAATAGGCCGACATGTCGGTTTATTTTTCAACCCTTCAAAAATCGTGAAAATTTTGGGTCGAACTCGACATTTTCGGGTGAAAATCCAAAATCGAAAAAGCGGAATCGATAGAGCTCGTGGGAACTAAGAAAACGCAATAAACAGCGATGTAATTTTTTTTCTTCGGACTGAGATACGGTCCCTCAAAGTAGGGGTGTCGGTTTATTAGAGGGTGTCGGCCTATTAGAGAGAATACGGTAGGTAGGTGAGAAGAGAATTTAGCAGCTAGATAATTAAATTTAATTAGCAGCATGACCAAGGCGAGGGTGGTCCACCGACAGGTGGCCCCGAGCTAGTGGTCTTCATTATTCGACTGCGGCGGAGGAAAAACCTTGTTTTGGAAAGTTAGAAATTTTACTTGTCGGGACGAAAGGCAACGTGTCAAATTCTTCGAATCAACGCGTCGGGTCGAACGTCGAAAGTCGAAATTTTCGACCCGTCGAGTCGAGTCGAACGTCGAAAAGTCGAAAATTTTCGACTTTTCGACGTGAAAAGTCGAATTCGACGCGCCGAGTCGACAACCCTATAAATAAGAAACAGAAAATAAAAAAATCACACCAACTGAATAATTTCGGGAAAATAATTAAAAAGCTAAGATTCTGTTTCACGGATTCTTAGTGAGTAGTTTTTTTTAGCGGCAACCTGACAAAACAGGGTTTTAAAAGTATTTGTCGAGCGACAAAAACTTTGCCGTTTTAGTATCCACAAACAGCCTCCTCATTGTGAATGCGCCTTAATTAAAGAGGGGGGGGGGCGGCAACTTTATATGCTTTATATTTATATTAAACTTTATATTTATAAGGGAGTAAATTTGTTCTGTGTGTTTATCTGCGTTCGAAATCTGGGTAAACAAGTGTCGGACTGTAGTCAGGAACCAGAGGTAAGAGAGAGCACGTAACTCAAAATTTTGAAAAAGTACATTTGGTCAAAAAACGTACAATTTGGTCATTTTTCGTCAAAAAATGCCATTTTATCCAGTACTCATTTTTTGAGGGTTTGTATTTCATCACAACTCATTATCACAACTCACTTGTATTAGAGGGAATCTTTTATTTTTCGAACTCGCCGCGCCAAAGGCGCGGAGAAAATTTTGAGTCATAATTTTTTTTCACCATCCTATGATCGCTTCTAATTTCCACATAACATTGTTAAAACAGCGTTTAAAGGACCATGGTTTTTGCTCGCAGTGGCATGTGCAAATTTGAATTGGCGGGGGACACTTCTCTTTCGTCTATTAGCGTACTCTTTCGAGTCGTTCTGAATTACTCGAAAGAGTACTGCATTACACGAAAGAGAAGTGTCCCCGCCAATTCAAATTTCCACATGCCACTGCGAGCAAAAACCATGGTCCTTTAAACGCTGTTTTAACAATGTTGTGTGGAAAATTAGAAGCGATCATAGGATGGCGAAAAAAAATTATGACTCAAAATTTTCTCCGCGCCTTTGGCGCGGCGAGTTCGAAAAATAAAAGATTCCCTCTAATACAAGTGAGTTGTGATAATGAGTTGTGATGAAATACAAACCCTCAAAAACAATAAGTACTGGATAAAATGGCATTCTCGACGAAAAATGACCAAATTGTACGTTTTTTGACCAAATGTACTTTTTTCAAAATTTTGAGTTACGTGCTCTCTCTTACCTCTGGTTCCTGACTACAGTCCGACACTTGTTTACCCAGATTTTCGAACGCAGATAAACACACAGAACAAATTTACTCCCCTTATAAATAACCCCTAAATATTGCGGAAACTTGTGGGATGACCCAATAAATAATCTGGTTATTTATGTAGAAAGTTGATGTCCACTGTATTATTTTTTTTCGCCAAAAAGTTTGTTTTCATGGCATGAAAATGAAAACTTTTTGAACTTGAAAATGATTTTTTTGCCGAATTTCGTCACACTTATATTTGATATTCTATTGTATGAAGTCGCTAAAAAGCTTACATTGACATCCAGAACACAAAAGGCTTCTTTGAATAGAGTCGAAAAAATGAAAGCCAGCACAAATAATTTATTTGTTATAAACATGAAATTCCTGATAGAATTAATAACAAAAAAGAATTCGAATAACAACTAAACTTGAAAACTACTAAAAACAACTGCAGATCCTAAAAACATTTTCACAACTTCAAGTTCCTGTGCATGGCCAAACAATCCTGATTTTGGGCAGTGGTGCTGGAAGAATCAAGGTCCTCGCCCCCTCCCCCAAGTATTTGCATAATAGACCATTTAACATAGTTTTTTTCCGCGAAAATAGTGTCATATGTTCTTGAGGTCATAATAACACTAAAAACAAAAAGTAAATTTTTGAAGTAATTTTATTGCATAGACGTTTCTTGAAAATGAAACTTTTTTCATTTTCGAGAAACGTTTCTCGAATTTGAAACTCAAAAGAGTAAAATATCTCTAGGGGTATACATGTATACCTCTAGAGATACTTATTTAGACATACAAAGGGTATTTGGCCGCTTCGAGGCCAAATACCAGCACACTCCACATTGCAGGGATAAGGTACATGCATGTGTTAACCCCTAACCTTCGCACTGCGGAATATACTGGACTTGGGCCAGCACATTTGGCCAAATACCCTTGATACCGTATTCTCTCTAATAGAACCACATGTGGTTCTATTTTTCAACCCCCCTTGGGGGTGTGGTTCTATTAGAGAGTGTGGTTCAAATAGAGAGTGTGGTTCTATTAGAGAGAATACGGTATGTCTAAATAAGGTTAACATATATACCCCTAGAGATATTTTACTCTTTTGAGTTCCAAATTCGAGAAACGTTTCTCGAAAATGAAAAAAGTTTCACTTTTGAGAAACGTCTATTACCCCGTAATTTTAACCTCCTGTTTAGCAGTTAACACGGGAAAGGCCGTACGTCCTGAAAATACCTTCTTGTGAAGAATTTCACGCTGAACACGATGGTGAAAAAAATTTGACAAAAAGTTAGTGAAATTTTTAGTGAATGGTAGATACTATTTGGTAGAGCAGGAAAAACTGCACCAGATAGTGCTTTGAAACAAAACAAAATAATGCTTTTGGAGTGTTAAGCAAACCGTCGAAAGTAAATTCTAAAAATCATCTTCACCTGAAACTTTGATTTTGCTAACGAAACCTCAATTTCTGACGCCGGATTCGTGTTCAGCATTGAAAAAATTTAAATGTTTTTTGTCTCGAGAGGAATTTTAAATTTGATAGTGAGTGGGCGAATCAAAGAGCAGTTTCTAAAGTGAATCGGCCATGCTGAACACGAATCCGGTATCAGAAATTAAGGTTTCGTTAGCGAAATCAAAGTTTCAGGCAAAGAGGATTTTTAGAATTCACTTTTGACGGTTTGCTTAACACTCCAAAAGCCTTATTTTGTTTTGTTTCAAAGCACTATCTGGCGCAGTTTTTCCTGCTCTATCGAATAGTATCTACCATTCACTAAAAATGGTGTTTTCACGTTTTTGTGTGCATATTTTTGTATGAACAATGTTTTAGAAAATAAAACAATTATTTCTTCAAGGTAAGACTTTTTCATTCGATTGTCGTAAATACCTCCACAATATGTCATTAGAAAGCTCGTAATCTGTTTTTTCTTTTGCACATAAAACTAGTTTCATCTGTCATAAAAATTTGCATGGTCTACCTCTTTACAGTTGCACAGATAAAAATCGTGACTTGGTCGGTTCACAAGGGCAGCAAACACCATATACTTTTTGTCAATTTTTTCCCACCATCGTGTTCAGCGTGAAATTCTGCACAAGAATGTACCTTCAGGACGTACGGCCTTACACGTGTTAACCGGCTTTGGGTTTTTTCGTAACAAAGAATGATAAAAAAAGTTAAACTAACATGCAAGTTAATTCCACAGAAATACTTGTAGTTTATGTCGTCGGAAAAGGGTAAAGAAACGGTTTTTCCGACAACGACAGAAGGTTCATAAGTGTTTTCCGTCGCAGAGTCTGGATTTGAATCCGGTCAAGCATCTCTGTCAGCACCTACATGTATAATCACCGCATCTACTGCAGGACAACCAACTTGTTCAAAGCTCTGTTGGCAGAATGGAAGCAAATAATATTTGGTATTCTGAAAAAGTTAGTTGATTCAATGCTTGCTCGTTGTGCCGCTTTGAAGGGTTACGCCATGAATTGTTTCAGATCTCACAGTAGCTTTACCACACTGCCCCCATACAACAAAATTTATGCTTTTTTGAAAGCCGTGTTATTTCAAAAATATACTTTTTGATTTTAAAAAATTGCTTTATTTTGGTTGGGATAAATTTGATTGAAAAAATCGGTTAATTTCAACAAGCTGACAAGCATTTTGATTGAAATTACAATTTTCGTCAAACAATGCGATAATATTTGAAAACTATGTTGTAGAACAGATTGAAAGCTAAAAAATTCCTTTTTCAGAATAGTTTTTAAATGTAAGAACGCTAAGATAAAACTTTGTAAAAATTTCTACATCGTTAAAAAATTTGAAAAAATTAAATTCATTTTTTTGTCTTTCTGTTTTTACTAATCTTTTTCGGCTCAAATTGTTTTACCCCGTCAAATCGTAAAAATGTGTTTTTATCTTTAAAAGTTATTAATTTTTTCACATATTTACATCAAAATGTAGCCCTGAATCTTGGCTTTCTAACAAGCTATTGACTGAATTTCTGAGATGTCAAAAAGTTGGAGAAAAAAGTCTTTGTATGGACCAAATGTTTCAAAAAATTTGGTCCATACAAATGTTTTTTTCTCCAACTTTTTGAAATTTCAGAAATTCAGTCGATAGCTTGTTAAAAAGCCGAGATCCAGGGCTATATTTTGTTGGGAAAACTTTGAAAAAATTCGAGAAAAAAAGTTAAAAAAACCCAAGAGAAAATATTTTTACGATTTGACGGGATAAAAGAAGAATTTGACGGGGAAAGTACTTACAGCCATCTTTTTCTAACAATCTCACAAAATTTGTTATTAAAAAGGTAGCTGAGACCATAAGCTACATTTTGAGTGGTAACATAGATAAATATTATGCGCAATAACTAGGTATGAAAATCCGCGAATAGTTAACAGAGTGCGACAAAACCAATTTTCTAAATTATCGAAATATCGAAATTTTTCTCATCGTAACCAGTGATGGGTCCTCCTCGCCCCGGGGCGTGAGGCGATGCCGGGGCATGAAAAAAATAGTCCGGGACGCGGGTCGGGGCGAAAGAAGAATTTGGTGCTGGGGTGGGGTAGGGGGCGTACAGATTTTTTAAATTTCTCTTAAAACTTTGCAAGATGGCTTCAATTTTTTTAAATTTTGATCAAATTGGCCTTAGAAATTGCGTAGAAGCATAATCCCGGATTTTAAAAATCTTTGGAATTGCTATATGACCTGGTGCGCACCGCTCCAGGGCATGGGCGGTACCGGGGCGATAATCTGGAAAACCCTGGGCGTGGGGCGGTGCTGGGGCGAAAATTGCCTGCTTACGCATCACTGATCCTAACCTTCTTTTGACCGCATTTTCATAATAAACCCAATTATTTCGCCCTTAAAAATGACCATCCTAGCTTTCCGAAAATCATTTTCGGCAAAAATGGGTTAAGCTGTTTGCGTGTCATTTCCGTTGCGTACGAATTTGAAAAACTTGTTCGGCTTTTTTTTTGCTTCTGCATTTATTTTTAATTAACGTCTTTGAAAAAAAATTTTCATTGGACGGTACTGCCGTTTAACAACCCCTACCCCTCAAAGCTATTATCAAACTCCCCATGCTTTTACCAGGCAGTACTTCTCTTGCAAAAAAAAATTCATTGTGATGGGGTGACCCTCTGCACAATGTCTCCCTTCTATAGTAGCTAGCTTGATCCAGTCCCCTCGGCGGTCACTACTGAGAGAGTCTATTGTATATTTTGTGTATTTTTGAAGCGTTTGTTTGAATTTCGCAAAAGTCCTAACTTTTTTTCCGCTGACAACCACAATGAGCAAAGCATAAAAGTTTTCGGTCCTCTGTGGTTTTGGCTAAATGAGCGGCAAAATTAAGTCTATTTCATGCAAAATTCAGATTTGCTTATTTTTGAAAAACTGAATAAAGTTGGATATCATAGTTATAAAATACTTCAAAGAGCCGCACTATTGTGTACTCAGTGGTACTCTATAAAGCAATACAGCCAGCAACAATCCTCTTCTTTCCACTTGTGTCTAGTTGTTTTTCTGTCAACCAGCATTCAGCCCCACTCCCCTGCTGCTGCTGCCAACCGGAAGTGCATAGACGCAGATAAAAGCAGCCAGCTTTATCGATCACCACCAGCCAGCCTTTCAATAGATTCTCATCATCATCCTCCTGCTCCAACAACCACCACCCTCCGAAATTGCCTTTCATTAAGACTCTGACAAAGACTGGTGCTGGTGGTGTTCCCCCTTGTCTAACCAAAGCGCAGCACCTCAATGGATGTTCTCCCACCACTAGTTCCAGGCCACACTGGCATGCCCCTGCCTCACTGGCTGCTGGACGCATCTCTAGCAGCCATTTGGGATGTGTGTGTGAGCATTTTTGAGTTGAATTTTTTTTTTGAAAGAATGCTGTGCAGCCATCTAAGGAGCCCTACCCTCTTTTCTTGCCTTGTTGGCCGCTTAGCCACTTACTCAATCTTGCAACCAGCAACAGCCCTTTGAGTGTGTGCCCTAATGGAAATCAATAATTATTTATTTATTTATCCCAAATTATTAAGCCTTGCTTGAGCTGTTTCTTTCAGACCATCCTCCACTTACTTTTGTTTGTTCGCCTGATTTCGGGAGAATTTGGAGGAATGGAAGTGGCACAAATGACTGCTACTTTTTTCTAAAAGCTTTTGTTGGAACTGATTTAGCTATAATTGAAAATGACTTTTTTGGAGAAATTTTATTTAGTTTTATTAGTCAGCTGTATTCAAGGAATTTGGTTGTCCAATTACTCAGCAATAAGCAATGAAAATAAAAACTTATTAAAGCTTCGTGAGACTGTATAATATTTGGGTCCACCTGAAATATCGACACGTCATGGGGTGATATCTGTACTTTTTCAGAAATGTGTACTTTTTTTTTGGATGTTTTTTATTTTTGAGATTGTGCGTCAATTTATTGATCAAATGGCAATAAGCACTGAATTAAATATCCTATGTTTGCAAAAGTGGTTGAAATGTGTTTTTTTGTTTTTTTGAATTTTTCACATTTGTCATTATCAGGCTTCAAGGGGCATGCTCGCCTAAGGCGAAATTCTCCGAATCATTGAACTTCTGTACGGATTTTTCAGCTTGATTTCTAAAAAAACTATACCTAAAATTAAATTCTAGGTCTTGTTTTGTTAGAAACCAAGTTGAAAAATCCGTACAGAAGTTCAATGATTCAGAGAATTTTTTGAATTGGCGGAGACAAATTTAAAAACAGGTGACCATGCCTCTTTTACACATCCTTTGAGTGAAGATAAAACTTTGCCCTTTTGTGATTCTATTATTTTCCTGGAATAAAACAGAGTTTTTTTACATCAAACCACAATTTATTTTTAGAATAAGTTTAAAGAAACGTAGCTAGTAGCTAAAAAAGTCGGCCGATCAGTAAAATTACACATTCCAAAAAATTTGAAGATTTTAATAATTTTTATACAATTTGATTGAAATTCACAAATTTAGTTTTTTATGTATTTTTTACGAACAAATATGTTGTAACGTAAAAAATGGGAAGCTAACCCACTGAGCTACACGTGTAGATCTTATAGAAATTGTCGTAATTTGACCTATATGCAACATCTCCCCTTTTAAGTATGAATGTATATTTCAGTGGACTTATAAAAACCGTTCGCAGGGCTACTAGGAATCCGGAGTAAACATCCAGCTAAGATGAGTCTCCCCTATCAAACCTCTTGTAAGAAGTGTAAGAAGACAGGGCCATGAAATTATTTCGATTGTTTCACTGCGTTTCACACCTACTTCCTCCCCTTTCTCCTTATAAATGATTTGGTTTTTCGGTGACTGATGGGTAACGTGATCTCGTATTAGCAGTAAATGACCGCGGCCAGACCGGTGGTTCTGTACACAATTCCGGAGCTCTTTTATTGCCCAGGAGGGTCTGAACACATGGCTCTGAGGCTCAGCGGTATTTCTTCGAAATGTAATGTAATGGGAGGAACTTTTTGAAATATTAAATTTCCGGGACCCATGCGGGATCGAACTTTCGACTGCGCCAATTCTTGTAACGTAGGAAGCTAACCCACTGCGCTACACGTGTAACAGTTGCGCCACACGTGTAAGAGAAATTACAAAAAGTTGTAATTTGACTTATATGTAACAAAATATTTTTGGATGAGAGGAAGTAGCAAAGATCAGTGTTTAGTCTACATTTGTCCAAACAATAGCTTATTAATTGTGCTGCCAATTCCTAAGCCAAATAATATAAATAAATGTCCCCAGTGGAAATATATTTGTTTGTAAAATTTGGGGAGGAACTGTCGAAGTGACTTTTTTTGTTTGATGTCATCTTGATGCGATAGGAAAATTTTAAATTTTGTTTGAAGAGGGAATTAGATTTTTGTTTGATGTGATAGCGATATCACATCATTAAAATATTATTTAATATCATGAAAACGCTGACAAGGGACCCTCTCGGGGTATCATTTTGAGGAATTTATTGCGAGGATTTTTTTATTGCATATTCTTGTAGAGCATGTACGACTTCCTAGTGAAACTGGACAATTCAGATGATATTACCACGAAGAGTGGTACAATCCTTAAATAAAAGTTATGAAATACTCGTGATTCGGACATAACGGGTTCGGTCAAAATTTTTATTCAATTTTTTTTGTTCTAACATAGTTTTTGCAAAATTGAATAATGTTTCTGATGTCCCATAAAAACCATTTCGCAAAATATACATACACGTAACCTCTTTGACTATTTTTTAGCAGTTGCAAGATTTTCAGATACAAAGGATTTCTATCATCCCGTTTGTCGGCTATTCATTAGTAGCAGAAAAGTGTGTGTTTTCATGTCTTTCAAAGTATTTTACAGAAAGAGACTAATTGTTTGAAGAAGAGTTTAGGAGGGCTGGCTAGGCGAGTGAGATAAGATCTTTTAGTTTTGTGTATCGCCATTCACTCTCCCCTAAATCTGTTGACTCACAAAGCTTTGTTGTATGATTTTGATTTTTTTATCAACCCACATAATTTTCAGTTGATGGAGGTTGCGGGAATAAATCAATGCTATTGGCACCGCTTCTATTAGTATTCTAAATAGTATTTCAGTTCTGAATATTGTATTTGAAAAAGACAAAACCAACAGTTAATGTGGTTCACACTATCGAACAGGTAAGACAAAATTTAAGTAAAATTTTATCAAAAGTATTTTTTATCAAAAAATCTCAGTTCTTAGCGTCAATATGATATTCGTTAACTTCTTTTTATTTCTTTTTGAATTGAATTTTTCGAAGTTGTAAAATGCATCTAGCAAACTACCGTATATTCTCTTGCAGTTACCCATGGGTGATTATCTTTCAACCCCAAAATGTTAGAAAATATTTTAGATCTATTTTTAGAGTTTTGGGAGCTCAACCAAAAATTAAACCTCTTTTGAAAGTAGTAAGGCCTCAAACACAATGAGGAGTCTGTTTGCGGATGCTAAATCAGATTTGTCGCACGGAAACGGCCATAACTTTTTTTTCAAATTTTCAAAAATTATTCTGTTATTACCATTTTGTAGCTAAGATTCAGGGCTACCAGATGAGCATTTTATGAAGTAGATGTCCGTTGAAAAATTGAGATAAAAATGAAAGACTCCGTCCAAGACTCCTGACTCAAATTCTAGTCAGGAGTCTTGGGCGGAGTCTTTCATTTTTATCTCAATTTTTCAACGGACATCTACTTCATAAAATGCTCATCTGGTAGCCCTGAATCTTAGCTACAAAATGGTAATAACAGAATAATTTTTGAAAATTCGAAAAAAAAGTTATGGCCTTTTCCGTGCGACAAATCTGATTTAGCATCCGCAAACAGACTCCTCATTGTGTTTGAGGCCTAACTGGCGGGTCTTCTCGGCAAAGCTTAAAAACGAGCTGCATTATCGAAATCCTTGCGATTTTTCAGACTATAGAAATCTTGAAAGAACAACTGGACAAGACTTTAAAAGTGGAGGTAAAAAAGTTTCGGACTCTAGGCGGGAACGAACTCGAGAAGATCTCCTTGAAATACTGTATTATGATAAATCAAACAAAAACACAGCTTTAGGAAACATCGCCGGTAAAATCTAAATTTTTTAGCTTTTCCTTGCTGTTTTCCTACTCTTTTGGCTTGAAATCAGGGTTCGCAGATGTCCTGATTTATCAGGAATTTCCTGATTTTTTAATTCAAATCCTGATTTTTGATCGCCAAAATCAGGGATTACCTGATTTTGGAGATTTTTTTGTTCAAAATCCTGATTTTTAGAGATTTTTTTGTTCAAAATCCTGATTTTCCGTTTTTTCATCTGCGAACCCTGCTTGAAATAGCTGCAACACAAAGCTAGTGTCTTCTTTGAAGATATCACAATTTGACAAAACAAAAAATACGTAGAATAACCGCAAGAATATAAAATTTAAATTTGAAATTTGATATGAGCGGTCGAATCGCTTGCCCCACCACCCATCATAAACATAAAATAAATAAAAAAGCAAATATTATTTTTGGATAAAATTGAATTTCCTCTCTTTTTTCTTATATATGTTTTTCTTTTTTCAAAATTTTAATGAGGTTTCGGAAGTTCTTCCGACGAAAAAAAATTCAGATCACAATTTCGAAATATTTTTTTCTCGAAATAATTTTCCATGGTCCAAATCAAAGGCATCCCGGTAGTTTTTGGAGTTATTTTAGAACTTACATTTTTATCGGTGCTTTGGTGGATATAAGCGGACATAATCATTAACAAACTTGTAATAAATTGACGCTAGAAAGCAGTGCTACATTTTAAGTATATAATTGGTTATGACTATGTCCGCGAAATTTACGGAAAAAAACAAAAGTGCTGAAAACTTCTCGAAATTTTAAATTTTTTCTCCGAACCTTTTTTTTCGTAAATTTAAAGAATTAATTTAACGGGATTTAGAAACTTTTGACGGACGAAATCCCTTTTTGCCGGGGGTGGGCCTTAGACCGGTAATTTTACTGTCAGTCTTGTTTCTGTGGCCTTATGCCAGCGCAAATTGTTTGTTTCAAAAGCAAGATTTTTTAAGACTTTTGTAAAAAACTCTATTGAAAAAAGAGGGCTATGTTCGTTTTCCTAATCTTCTTTTTGCAGTAAATAATGGCTAGTAGTGCAGTAGCTCGACCAGCAACCCCTATTGTGTGATCTGAAAGAGCAATTCTTTTTGTTGTTTTGGCTGCTGTCTGCCTGCAAATACTATCCAAATGACAGCAGAAGGCGCCAATGTGGATGCTACGATGGCTGTGTCGACAATGACTGTGGAAAGAGATCATGGACATCATTTTGTGAAGAAAACCTTTGGAAAACCCACCTACTGTCACCACTGTTGCGACAAAATATGGGGCATGTTGTCGCAGGGATATGCCTGTGAAAGTGTGTTTTTTTATCTTTTTCTATGTAAATGTGGTTAAAAATAGGTAACCTTGAGATTTTAGTTTGCAATTTTGTGTGCCATGACAAATGCTTGCGAACTGTTGTGTCTTATTGCAGTGGGGTCGCGCTGCAACTCATAAAGGTGGGATTTTGAATATTTAGATCTCGTGTAAATTTGGTTCGGAACGCCCATTTGGTCAAAATGACATTTAACCCAAGATCCTATCTTGGGTTGTCGAACACCATATTTTCTCCACGGCTCAAATTTAATTTCATAAGTGAACTACGAACTTTCACAGCAAATTACATATTGAAGAATTTTTTTTAAATTTACTTTGGACACTTTTAAACCACCATAATCTCTTATACGCGTTTTTTGAGAGTCTGGTCGACTCAATTGGCGATGAAAACTCTTTTAGTATATAATGTAAAAAAGTGCTTTGCTCGGTCCCCCTGTGTTTTAGGTCATACTTGTCCACAGACCAGGACCTAGACTACAAGGGAATCAAGCAAAAGTCATGTTCTTGGCATTATAAACCACACAAATATTCATCGAAAATGGGTCGATCTGTAAAAACTTATTTTCAAAAAAACGGCGTATAAAAATTATAACAGTTCAAAACTGTTCATATTTCTTGGAACACCCTCTAACTATCACCCCCCCCATCTCCTCTTAATTCAAAATCGTATTTTTGGCTTTGTGTTTTTCACTAATTTTTTTTTAACTGCTTTCATTAGAGCAGTATTCAAAAAGTAGATCGATGAGGACGCATTGATAGTCAAAATCCTAGTGATTTACTTTTACCATTTCAGAATCCTGTAGCACACACCTGGTCGGAACCACAACACATCAAGCGCCATTTCTGCTGTGTTTGTCGCAAAAAGACTGATGACGTTCCCTCAGTGGAATGTGAAGGTTGGTTCAACTGTTTGAGCTCTCAGGAAATTGAAGTGATTTAGTCTGTGAATACTTTGTGCACGTGGAATGCCAAGACTTCGCCGTATCTGATTGCCGAGAAGCTGCCACTTTTGTGCCCTCCTTGGACAAGACTTCTCACAGGCAATGTATGTTTGTCCACATCCAACTTTTTTGCTCACCAAAAGGATAATACTTTACCTAGGGGCATCCAAGTTGGGATACCAAAGGTGATCCATAAATTTTTGGAACACTAAATCCGACTTTCATTTTCCAAAAAAACATAAAAAAATGCTCAAAACACGGCACAAAAATATTATCCAATTATTTAAATCATTCAAAAGTGCTCGGTTCACTAGGGTTTTGGCAAAATTGATTGTCCCTAACAAAAGATGTATTTGTTTAGATCATCACATGAGGGAAGGCAATCTTCAATGCCATTCCAAATGTATTATCTGCAAGAAAAACTGCCACTCATATGAGTGCTTCACAGGTCAGCTTGCTGAATATAACCACTGGGGTGATCAACTGATTGTGTTGCAGGTATGCGTTGTGGTTGGTGCAATATCACTGCTCATGCCCTCTGCTACCGTCAAGTCAACAAGGACTGTGACTTTGGCAACATGAGGAAAATCATGTTGCCGCCAAACTCTGTGACTATTCCCAGGACTGAACTGCCCATGGAACAGGTTGGGGTTTTTAATCACGTTAATTGACACTGAAATGTATTTTCGAAACCCATTTAAGCTGCTGAACATACATCCCTCTGGGAGTCACAATCCAGATGGCACAAGAAAAGGTAGTTTATTTAGCAATTGTGAGAAAATACCGAGCTCGCAGCATGATTTCCACGGCAGACTGTTCCACGTATATTTTTCAGACACGCCTGTAAGGCAAAACCGAAATTCTGACACCGGATTCGAGTATAGCATGGTCGCCTTGCTCCTAAAAGTGTCTTCAAATCCAGACTTTCTGCCATTTCGAAAAATTCCTTTCAAGACAACAAACATTTAAGAAATTGAATATTTCAAATTTTACAGAAATTTTTTGATCCAAAGAGTGCTTTTGTATGCAAATCGATTATGCTGAACGCGAATAAGGTATTAGAATTTCCTTTTTGATTAATGTGTAAACAAAGCAAATTATTGGCAGAATTATCTTCCGTAAATCATCTCCGGAATTTCGGCTATGCTTTTGTTTTTCTAAAAGTTTGCCTATGAGCCATTATCTAAAACTAAATATAAATGGTTTTTAGTCTCTTCACCCTCAAGAATCAATGCCATTGATGAAACGCAAAGTTTTTTGTCGGATCATGAGAAAGAGCATGATGATCACGAGATTCTACGCATATACGACGGCAATAATTCACTTAGAAACCAGGTGTTCAGAAGTGCTAGTGTCCCCAAAACAGCCACTGTGGAGCAGATTAGAGATATTGCGCTGAGAAAGTTCCACATAAGTGACAATGGTCAGTTTCGACTTGCGAATTTTTAGTCAATTTCGACTGCTTTCCAGGCGACAACTACTATGTGACCCAAGCACCCCATGAACCTACAGATGAAGAGGAACCCTTAGAAGATCCCATTCCACTGAGGAATGTAAAAAGGCCCGAAGGCAAGCGAGCACAAATATTCCTTCGATACAAGGATGATCCTGATAAAGCAGCGGTTGGTGATTTGGCAAATTTTAAAGTCAGCTTTTGTGAGAATAAAAATTTTATAGGTGAAAGTGTACGGCGGATGGCTGAGGATACCTGTAACATTTACTGAAATAGTTGTTGATAGAGTAACTTTGGTGCAAGACCTGCTGACTCAAGCTCTTGAAAACTTTGGAATGGACGGTAATTTTTACAGTAAATAATCTAGCCTTGTTATTACAATACACTTTGAAGTTTGATCCCCTGCTGGATCTGACCTAAAAGTTGGATCCACTACTGGATTTGACCTTTTTGATATTTTTAATGTTAACACTCACTGGTCAGCTGTACCAGTCGGATAACACTAAAAATGGGTTATAAAACACTGTAATAACTGAATTCAGTCCGGTTAATTGACCGAAGAAGACTGAATACCCGGAAACACGGTCTGGAAAAAACAGTTTTTTGAAGACCGGTTAAAAAAACAGATCAATTTTATCTAATCTCTGAACTCAAAAACTGTAGAGGTCAAAATTGTAAAATTTATTTTTCGGAAGCTAAATAAGTTGCCCATTTTGTTTGCAATAGATCTAAAATCTAAAATTCAGTTATTGTGAGCAAATTTGTTGAATTAAATATCCAATGTTGACCAGAACAGGCAACTACTGACAATTTTTAAGGAACCACATGGAGCAAATACAATCTGATCGAAGTGTCACTAGAAAGAGGTAGAGAATTTTATCCTATTTCTGAATTTTAAAAATTAACAACAACGACAACTCTCAGGTGTTGCTGAGAGAACGGCCAATCCCCAGGAGAACATGCTTCAGCTGGTCAGAAACCTAAGAAAGGTATGTGTTATAAAAATTTGGGATAAATTTGTGGAATTTGATCTTTCAGGATTCGCTGAGGAGATACTACGTAGTCCGTTTCTACATCCAAGAGAAAGATGATCCACATGACCATGCGGTATGCAAAAGACTACCTTTTTGTGCAGCTGGTCATATTTTTAATCCAATTTTGCAGGTGTTTGTGGGTAATATGCCTCCCTCTCTTGCTCAGCGCCAGTATGAACGAATCCTGCTTAAACTTCTGGGTGCTAAAGGTAATTAAAATCAGTTTGTTTTAAAAATTGTACTTCTTTTTGTAGAAAAACCATTTACTGCCATTGGGCCCATTTATTTTGAGTATGGATCGCTGGTCATCACTTTTAACACCCCAAAGCTGCAACTGGTCAGTCTATTGTAGTATTTAGTTTTGATGAATATAATAAAAACATCTTCCAGCCGCTGTCCAAAGGCTGCAAAATGCCATTTATGAAGATAAGAAGTTGATTGTTTTGTGCCTGCCCAACGTCCAGCCCCACATGATCCCAGCTGATGTGGAGCCTCTGCTAGTGCTTGTCAATGTAAAGAGTGGTATGTTGATGTTGAAATTTAAGCGGGGACCAAAAAATTCTTTGGGGAAATGGCGTAAAAGCTGGCAGAAAACATCAATTACATGTACCTTAGTCAAAAGATTTAAAAAAAACACCGAAATTTATTCAGTGTGTTGAGGGGTTAGGTCACCACCATGACTGTGACTTGATAATTTTCTGGCTCTGTCGTCTACCTGACTCAGAAAATATTCTGCCTATGCCTCACTTATTCGCCTTTGAATAATATCTGCCTTTGCCTCATGAGGCATACCTCTTAGAAAGCCACAGTCCCTAAGCACCACCGGGCATGCGTCAGTTGATATTCACACAAAGTCGTATGACCTCCATCAAATAACATTTTCAGGCGGCTGTCAAGGAACAGAGCTGATTTCTGCTTTTCGCCGTCTTCTCAACCCTTTCCAAGTTTTCGATGTGCTCAAAGGAGGACCATTAGTTGGGTGAGTTCATGAACAAGTTACATTCACAATTCAATTATCTTTTCAGGCTTTATGTCTTTCGTAATATCCCTAAATATCGAATTCTGGCTGCGGGTGGCGATGGAACAATTGGCTGGGTGCTGCAGTGTCTTGACATTGCTAAGCAGGTCGGTGATCTGCTATGTGGCCCTAATGATTTTTAATAAATCGTTACAGGACGCTGCTTGTTTCTCTCCGCCTTGTGGAATCGTCCCTCTGGGTACAGGCAACGATTTGGCTAGGGTTCTAAGGTGGGGTGGAGGATACACAGGTAGGCATATTGTCTACAGAAAAATGATAAATTTTCAAGGTCTCGTGTTATTTGCAGGCGAAGAACAGCGGTGGACATTCTGAAAGACATTATTGAAGCAGAGGAAGTGCGACTGGACAGATGGGCGGTTGTGTTTCATGAAGAGGAGCGAACACAGCCACCGACAAATTCTAATGCCGAACCGTCTGGACCTGACACTGAGCAAACGATGAACAATCCAGAAGGTAGCTTTTGAAAGTATAAGATACAAGGATTTCAAAGGAAGAAGTTGTGTGTAAAACACCTCAGTACCCATATCAGTTTTTCATAACTGATCCATGTGTCATTCCTATAAGTTTTACTGGCCTTGAGATCGGGTGAGCCAAATTTGCAGGGTAATTTGGCACGCTCTACAAGAATACGCGAATTTTTTTTATCGAAAATCTACTAACTCACAGTCAAGCATAGGCGAACACAGGATTGCGAAAGAATTCTGATTAAGGGGGAGTCTAAAGCCTGGCAACCCTCCCCCTTTTGGGTACGCCCATGCAGTCAACGATCCCCTCCCTTGTTAAAAGAATAAAAAATAATTAATTTTACTTCTCGTTTCAGACCAAACCTCCATGATTATAATGAACAACTACTTTGGGATTGGGATCGATGCAGATGTGTGCCTCAGGTTTCACAATAAGGTTGGCGAAAGTTTTCAAAGTTTGATTTGTTTCCTAAACCTTTGTCTTTAGCGGGATGCCAATCCAGAAAAGTTCAGCTCAAGACTTTTCAACAAAACCCAATACGTCAAAATAGGCTTGCAGGTAAAATATTGAGCCTATGCATGTTGTACGAAATATTACGAACTTTTTTGCAGAAGGCCTTCTTTGAGCGCAACTGCAAAGATTTGTGGAAAAGAATTGAGCTGGAGGTGGACGGGAACCAGTTGAACTACCGTCGTGCGAGGGCATCATTATTCTCAATCTGATGAGTTGGGGTAGTGGAGCCAATCCGTGGGGAACAGCCAAAGAGGAGGCTGGTTTTCAGAAGCCTACTCACTATGATGGTTTACTAGAGGTATTAATAAATAGTCTACGCAGATACTCTCTCAGACGCGCTCTTCACTAGACTACACCGTGTGTCCAGGAATTTGTTGTCTTTTACTAATTATGTGTAGTGAGCATAGTTTGGATCCTGTTATTATACTATACTATAGACCTGCCACGGATAAGTACTCTAAATTGTGATTGTTGTTTAGCAGCACCAGTGTTTCGCTAGTAGGATTAGCTAAATCTGGTAGTGGATTCAATTCTCTCAAGTCTTTCTTTGGCTTTTACTGCTTCTCTTTTACTAGAAAATTGAAGCCTTTTATCTTAGGCTAGGAACTTATTTCGCAAAGCTTTTTTTTGCGTTCTCTTAACTTCTGCGAGCTCTACCGATTTTGCATTTTCGGATCTTGGATTCTCACCAAGAATCTTGAGATCGACTTGAGTTTTCCCGATTTTCGCAGAGCACGACATTTGTGCTGTTTTACAGCACTAAAAACATCAAATCTCAAACAAAAACAGCGCAAATGTCGTGCTCTGGGGCGTACTCTTTTTGGGGAATTGAAATATAACCCGACATGTCGGCTTGTTAGAGTAAATACGGTAATGCAAAATTTCCTGAATTCCACTTTTTAACCTCTAAATACGAATTTTTTACAGGTTGTTGGCATAACGGATGTTTCAAGACTAGGCCTAATCCAGTCCAAATTAGCTGCGGGTATAAGGATTGCTCAAGGAGGAAGTGTAAGTAGATTTGAAGATGAATTAAAAAAAAACTCAAATTTTAGATCAAAATTACCACTCGTGATGATTGCCCGTTCAAGTAGATGGTAAAATTTTTGTTTTTTGAATCCCATACAATTTTTCTAATACTCAAACTCCAGGTGAGCCACACATCCAACCACCTGGTACAATAACCATCCTCAAGTCTGCGCTCAAAGCCAAAATGTTAAAGAAAATGAAAAAGTCGAGGAGAAGTGCTTCAGGTGCCGTCCAACAGGTTAGAGCAGTGCAAAGTGAGGGCTCACCTGCTTCTTACGGTCATTCCTCTCACCTGGGCATTGGTACGTCCAGTGATTATTTCATGTAAAAATTACAAAAAAAGAATGACTAAATGATCACGAAGCACCTAGACTAGGTGACCTAGTCAGGAAATATTTTATATAGGAGGATTGGGGTCAAAATAGGGTGGGGAATTAAAAGGTAATTTTCCTCATTTTAGCCAATAATACCATGTTTTCAAAAAAAAATAGGTTACTGTGCCTTTCGCATTTTCCTGCAACATTTAATCTGGTGGGTACTTCTTTATAGGGGTGCCTACCTACAAAGGATAACCACAGTTAACCATAACGTCGGAAAAATAGTTAAATCGTTCCCAAAATTGAGAGCGTGTCCTGGCACTGAAACAGGGTTGCTTTTTATTCGGACAGAAAAAAATTTAGAAAACATTTTTTATTCTGATGCGATTACTACAAACGGTTTTTTGAATTTGGCTTCTCTTGAACCCAAAGTGGTGTCAAAAATGTGTACCCAAAAGATACCCATGTGGTTTGGGCCCAGGTCTAAGAATGGCTTTTTCGACCTCTGATTTCTGGTTCTCATTGTTTTGCAAAAAGTCGGCTCCAGCACTGTTTCTAACCCTCAATATGGAGGTACTTAACCGTGGGATCACTTATGTTCTTTCATTTGCTGTGAGATCCCCATCTAAGCAAACAAAATTGGTTTCTATATTTTTTAAAGTTCTATTGCAGATATCCAAATGATGCATGGCAAGTCCACCCTGACGAGTTGAACCACGATGAGGAAGCTACAGATGCCTTTCTTTAACCCTAGTTCCCCTCTTAATGCTTTGTATCAGTCCAAAAATCATGGTATTTGTAAGGAATAAGGTAGTTTTGAGCACTATTACAAAAGATCTCAATCAGTTACTTTGCTTTTACCAATCTTTGTGCTAGTCTGCCACCCAGTTATATAGGTAATTTTTTCTGTAAACTGCTTGAACAGTATTTTTTGGCCATTTAAAAGACTTAAGCAAAGCATTTGAAGCAACACGGCCACCTAAATATATTCCTCAGCTATTGTTTTTAATTGTCTAGTTAATGATATATGAATTGTTGGCGTCTTTCTATGCATTTAAGCTATATATATTTCTTTTTGCTAACAGATTTATGAGTTCACAAAAAGTTATGAACTGTCGACCTAACACTTTGTTGCAATTATATTATAAATTTTAATTATAATTATTTTATTAGAACTAACATCGTAGAACTGGCAAAGCTTTTTCTTGTATCTAAGAAACTTCTTATTGTCTCCAAAATAAATTTATCAACAAGAAAATGTTTTTTAGAGACGAAAAAAGCTTTTTAATGAAAAAAATTAGCCTCTCAAACTGACTAAAAATGACACCAAAATTTCAAATTTGAGGCGTGAAATTGATAGAACGATACAGTCAACAGCTCGACATACCGGCACGAGCAAAGAGGAGAGACTGTAAAAAAATTAAAGACATACTATAATTTCTCAAAAAGCACTATGAAGCCGATGGTCGAAGAACAATGGTCAAAAATGAAATTAAATGTCGGACCGAGGGTGAATAAAGTTACGGGAAGTAGCTCTTTAAAGGGGAATGCCCACGCTATTACAGGTGATGCCCGGGAATTCAACATTTTTTTCTTATACAGGGTGCGGAAAAAGTTCAATCACCAACTTTAAATTCAATATTTTTATGTCCAAACCTAATAGTATAAAAAAATGATACCGTTCGAAAGCTTAGACGATTCTACACAAGAAGCATCATTCAGAATATGAAATACCAACGTTTCGCATTTACGCAGGCACATATTTTTTTTCACCAACTTTCGAACGTTGAGGCGAGCAGATTTACATCAATTTTAATTGGTTTGCTGCACCCTGTATAGCAGTTATGGGCAATTTAGTTGTCATAGGTTCGCTCGAAAATTTTATTCAGCAGCTAGGTCCAATGCTTTTCAGGCCAGATTTCAGGTGCAGTTACCCTAACTGCACGTTTAAATCTTGAAAATGTCGAAAAATTATTGAAAAAATCAAGTACTGCGGTGGGTACCCGGAGCTGAGCGCCAAAATGAAAGGGGTGCCAGGCGCCGCCGCCGGCGCCCGAAAGTGGTGAAGTTTTGCCTAACGCCGGCGCCCGTGCAGGTGTGGCAGTTACATCGAGATTCAACTGTATAGCAAAAACTGTCAATAGTGTGTAGATCTAGAGTTATAATTGTAAAAAGCCTTTACACATGCAATTTATTTGATGAATTTGATAAATTTTGTTGAGTTTATTTGAGTGCGAGATGCAATCTCTCGTATTTGTGCAGATTTTTGTTGATGCTTGAATAACAGTGTAATGACCCTTGTTTTTTCCCGAAAGCACTTGGATACATATAATTTTTTCATTCAGTTTTGATTTTATATTCCTGTTCTTCCTGTTTTGCCGGGAACAAATGTTTCTTGACATCCAAATACACATCTATATATGGCTGTGAAAAGTTTTCATTGGTAGAAACGTAGTTGCAAAACTTCATGGTCATATTTCTTCTTATTTTTGGTCTGACTATTGCAAAATACAAGTCTATGATCAGAATGTAGGTGGTTGGTGAATGCAGAAGAGGCAATTCAGCCATCACAAACTTAATAGCCACAAGAATACCAAGCAAACAGACACTGACTACTCGGGTCCACACTTTACGAAAGTACTTGTATCTAAACACCAAATAGATGCTGTTCTTGAATCCTTCAAATGATTTCAGATCCCATTTGGTTGTAGTCTTTCTTTTTTCGTTAAGTTTTTTGTTGACTAAATCTGTCCGTGCTTCATCTTTATCAAACTGAAATAGGCATACAGTCAAACCCCGATTTAGTGTTCACTCCTCAAGCTCGTTCCCGCCTGACGCTTAAAGCTAAACGTGATAAATCGCTGAAAAAGACCCTAAAGTGAGACTTGTAAAAGTGAAGTTAACACATTTAAAAAAAATTATAAGCAGAAAGTGATAAAAATTGATTTTTTTGATTTTATCCCTCGATTCCGGTTCAGGTAACCGAAATCGAAAATCTTGTTTACCTGACAGATTTACAAAAAACGAGAAAATTCGAGAAGAGTTGGTATGAAAAATTGGATTATTACTTGTTCCGCCCTGTTCGCTATACAGAGTGTGCAGCCACGCACAGATAGAAGGCCGAACCAAAGGCAAATCTAAAACTCGACAGAAAACCTAAATCGAGGGATAACCAACCGGAAGCAGTTACCCGAACAAACAACCGAACCAAAGGCTCAGCGAATCCAAAACTCAGATCTCGAGACACTCCGAAGAGGTACAGCTCAGTTTCAACCTCGGGACACGCCCGGCTGAATGATAGGGGTTAAGTTGAGTACTCATGCCTTTCGCTGCACACACAATCGCTGGGTTTGACGAAATTTAAAATTCATATACAAAATTTAAATCTTTTTCAAATCTCTGGCACGCCTGGTTCGCGCCTTTTCTTTTTTGAAAATTGTGTTTCATCGCGCACGAACATGCCCCTTTAAGTATCCGAAGATTAAAAAAAACAGGTGGGACCAAGGCAAAAAGTCAAAACTTTAGCTTTCTCAAAAACACCAAAGTGCCTTTCGCAACCTGAAAATATTTTGTAATCCTAATGTAAACTACTAAGTAAGCCTTTTCGATCCATGTAAATTTTTTATTTATTGTTTCGGCAAGTAGTACCTCATTTGAAAGCTTTTTTGTTGCTGCATATAGCAAATCGCTTCGATTTACAATAATATAATTATAAGCTTTGATTTACAGCGAAAATTAGTAACTCAAGTCTTTTTCAAAAATGCGTATCTCATTGCTGCAGAAATTTAAAACAAAAAAGTTTTGTTCATCATATAGAGGTAGGGTCACATTTCATATCGCGGTAGGACTATACTTTAGTGCGGTTGCTCAAAAACGCGTTTTAAGTATTTTTTTCGACGTAATTCAATGTGAAACGTTCAAAAAACATGTTTTTAGGTGTGGGAAAAACCAAAAACCGAAAAAAAAAATTTTTGGAAAATTTTCATTTTTGGTCTAAAATTGGTATTTTTCGGTCTTTTTCACAGTGTTCGATTTCCGGACAAGGCAAAAATATTGTGCATATTACATGTTTTTATTCTCGGATTCATTTCTAGGGTGAGCTAGTGTGCGCATCTCTAACTCTCAAGCCCCCTACGCCCCCTCCGGGGGCGTAGGGGGCTTGGAGTTGAGATGCGCAAACAAGCGCACCCTAGAAACCAAACACTCGATAAGCAAATTATGCATATATAACACGCATAATACTTTTTTTATGCAGTAGGCCCTGCAAATCAAAGCATGTTTATATTTCATTTTTGGTTCATTCATTTTTATTCAATCTTTGCAGATATCGCACAAGCGGATCAAATTCAGAGCCATTTTTGTGAACTAAATTCAGGTAAAATAAGCACAAGGGTTAAGATGACAGAAAGCAGCAAGAAAAAAACAAGAGTAGCAAACAAAAATAATAAAAATATATAAAAAAGGACAGTTAGAAGTCTTTGTCTTATCATAAATAGTTTATCTTATCAAAATTTAAAAATTTGTCTTGGTCCCCAAGGCAAAACCAAAAAAACACGAAAAATTTTTTTCGGTTTTTGGTTTTTCCCACACCTTAAAACATGTTTTTTGAACGTTTCACATTGAATTACGTCGAAAAAAATACTTAAAACGCGTGTTTGAGCAACCGCACTAAAGTATAGTTTAGCCCATATCGCGATATTTCATTCATTTTCTTTGACTTTTCTTAAACTCTTTGACAAAATAAATTATATTTGCCCCAGGAAAAGGGACCGGTTAAAAAAGTTTAGTACCGTAGGCGGGATAAGTAATGGTCGTGCGCAGTGGTGTTAGTGGCACCAGTGCGGCAACGGCAGCTCACGGCACCGCACCGGTGTCCTGAGCTGGGGCCTGTGCCAAAATTTTGCAGTCGGTGCCGTGAGCTGGTCCTGGTGCTGCAATTCTAAGATTCACAACACTGGTCGTGCGAAACCTTTTTTGAAAAGATTTACGGTAAGATCTAGCAATAACTAACCATCATTCTCCATCCACCAAAAGTAGCTGGCATGAACACAGGTTTTATTTTCCGATTCTCTAATCTTGGACCAATATATCCAGGTCTTCTGACTATTTACATCATTTGCCAGGCGCCGCCGCCGGCGCCCGAAAGTGGTGAAGTTTTGCCTAACGCCGGCGCCCGTGCAGGTGTGGCAGTTACATCGAGATTCAACTGTATAGCAAAAACTGTCAATAGTGTGTAGATCTAGAGTTATAATTGTAAAAAGCCTTTACACATGCAATTTATTTGATGATTTGATAAATTTTGTTGAGTTTATTTGAGTGCGAGATGCAATCTCTCGTATTTGTGCAGATTTTTGTTGATGCTTGAATAACAGTGTAATGACCCTTGTTTTTTCCCGAAAGCACTTGGATACATATAATTTTTTCATTCAGTTTTGATTTTATATTCCTGTTCTTCCTGTTTTGCCGGGAACAAATGTTTCTTGACATCCAAATACACATCTATATATGGCTGTGAAAAGTTTTCATTGGTAGAAACGTAGTTGCAAAACTTCATGGTCATATTTCTTCTTATTTTTGGTCTGACTATTGCAAAATACAAGTCTATGATCAGAATGTAGGTGGTTGGTGAATGCAGAAGAGGCAATTCAGCCATCACAAACTTAATAGCCACAAGAATACCAAGCAAACAGACACTGACTACTCGGGTCCACACTTTACGAAAGTACTTGTATCTAAACACCAAATAGATGCTGTTCTTGAATCCTTCAAATGATTTCAGATCCCATTTGGTTGTAGTCTTTCTTTTTTCGTTAAGTTTTTTGTTGACTAAATCTGTCCGTGCTTCATCTTTATCAAACTGAAATAGGCATACAGTCAACCCCGATTTAGTGTTCACTCCTCAAGCTCGTTCCCGCCTGACGCTTAAAGCTAAACGTGATAAATCGCTGAAAAAGACCCTAAAGTGAGACTTGTAAAAGTGAAGTTAACACATTTTAAAAAAATTATAAGCAGAAAGTGATAAAAATTGATTTTTTTGATTTTATCCCTCGATTCCGGTTCAGGTAACCGAAATCGAAAATCTTGTTTACCTGACAGATTTACAAAAAAACGAGAAAATTCGAGAAGAGTTGGTATGAAAAATTGGATTATTACTTGTTCCGCCCTGTTCGCTATACAGAGTGTGCAGCCACGCACAGATAGAAGGCCGAACCAAAGGCAAATCTAAAACTCGACAGAAAACCTAAATCGAGGGATAACCAACCGGAAGCAGTTACCCGAACAAACAACCGAACCAAAGGCTCAGCGAATCCAAAACTCAGATCTCGAGACACTCCGAAGAGGTACAGCTCAGTTTCAACCTCGGGACACGCCCCGGCTGAATGATAGGGTTAAGTTGAGTACTCATGCCTTTCGCTGCACACACACAATCGCTGGGTTTGACGAAATTTAAAATTCATATACAAAATTTAAATCTTTTTCAAATCTCTGGCACGCCTGGTTCGCGCCTTTTCTTTTTTGAAAATTGTGTTTCATCGCGCACGAACATGCCCCTTTAAGTATCCGAAGATTAAAAAAAACAGGTGGGACCAAGGCAAAAAGTCAAACTTTAGCTTTCTCAAAAACACCAAAGTGCCTTTCGCAACCTGAAAATATTTTGTAATCCTAATGTAAACTACTAAGTAAGCCTTTTCGATCCATGTAAATTTTTTTATTTATTGTTTCGGCAAGTAGTACCTCATTTGAAAGCTTTTTTGTTGCTGCATATAGCAAATCGCTTCGATTTACAATAATATAATTATAAGCTTTGATTTACAGCGAAAATTAGTAACTCAAGTCTTTTTCAAAAATGCGTATCTCATTGCTGCAGAAATTTAAAACAAAAAAGTTTTGTTCATCATATAGAGGTAGGGTCACATTTCATATCGCGGTAGGACTATACTTTAGTGCGGTTGCTCAAAAACGCGTTTTAAGTATTTTTTTCGACGTAATTCAATGTGAAACGTTCAAAAAACATGTTTTTAGGTGTGGGAAAAACCAAAAACCGAAAAAAAAAATTTTTGGAAATTTTCATTTTTTGGTCTAAAATTGGTATTTTTCGGTCTTTTTCACAGTGTTCGATTTCCGGACAAGGCAAAAATATTGTGCATATTACATGTTTTTATTCTCGGATTCATTTCTAGGGTGAGCTAGTGTGCGCATCTCTAACTCTCAAGCCCCCTACGCCCCTCCGGGGCGTAGGGGCTTGGAGTTGAGATGCGCAAACAAGCGCACCCTAGAAACCAAACACTCGATAAGCAAATTATGCATATATAACACGCATAATACTTTTTTTATGCAGTAGGCCCTGCAAATCAAAGCATGTTTATATTTCATTTTTGGTTCATTCATTTTTATTCAATCTTTGCAGATATCGCACAAGCGGATCAAATTCAGAGCCATTTTTGTGAACTAAATTCAGGTAAAATAAGCACAAGGGTTAAGATGACAGAAAGCAGCAAGAAAAAAACAAGAGTAGCAACAAAATAATAAAAAAATATATAAAAAAGGACAGTTAGAAGTCTTTGTCTTATCATAAATAGTTTATCTTATCAAAATTTAAAAATTTGTCTTGGTCCCCAAGGCAAAAACCAAAAAAACACGAAAAATTTTTTTTCGGTTTTTGGTTTTTCCCACACCTTAAAACATGTTTTTTGAACGTTTCACATTGAATTACGTCGAAAAAAATACTTAAAACGCGTGTTTGAGCAACCGCACTAAAGTATAGTTTAGCCCATATCGCGATATTTCATTCATTTTCTTTGACTTTTCTTAAACTCTTTGACAAAATAAATTATATTTGCCCCAGGAAAAGGGACCGGTTAAAAAAAGTTTAGTACCGTAGGCGGGATAAGTAATGGTCGTGCGCAGTGGTGTTAGTGGCACCAGTGCGGCAACGGCAGCTCACGGCACCGCACCGGTGTCCTGAGCTGGGGCCTGTGCCAAAATTTTGCAGTCGGTGCCGTGAGCTGGTCCTGGTGCTGCAATTCTAAGATTCACAACACTGGTCGTGCGAAACCTTTTTTGAAAAGATTTACGGTAAGATCTAGCAATAACTAACCATCATTCTCCATCCACCAAAAGTAGCTGGCATGAACACAGGTTTTATTTTCCGATTCTCTAATCTTGGACCAATATATCCAGGTCTTCTGACTATTTACATCATTGCCCCTCAATTTTTCTTGCCGATTGTACCAGTAAGCTTCATTAGCTTGGTCTAGCACATTGGCTAATGCGATCAACACCCTCTGCTTCTTCTTCAGCTCAATGAATTCTTGCAGCAGCCAATTCACTTCCAAGCAGATACCTTGGTTGATACTAATTGTAGAGCATTCAGGGAATTTTTCGCTCAGACTTGTTATGTGTTCATTAAACTTTTTACTTGAATTCAGGTTACTTTCAGGTTCAAATTTATTTTTGCTGAGCAATTTATTCACTTCGTGAGCAATAGCTATTAAATAATGGTCGAAAATTTTCTCAGCAATTGTAAAAGAGTCAAGATTGTCAAACTGAAAACTTTTTTCAACGGTATTTTGTTTGCCGGAAAGAGACTTGTGGAATTTTCGCAGTTGTTCACAGAAGTATGAAGCAATATGATCTTTAGAATTGCTGGAGCAATCAAAAACAACTTCTGGTGGGCCTTGTTGTTCAATATTGAAACGGACGACTTTTTCAAGCACGGCTTTCCACCTCCACATAGCAAAAGTGTCTTTAGTTAAAAACTTAGAATCTGGCCATTCTTCACTATTTTGTTTGATTGGTGGTAGATCAGTTTTTTTTCCATCTTAAATACGAAGATGGAGGCTAACTGTACAATCCACCCGATTCTCTAAAATGACCTAGAACATGTTTTTTGGCTTTTTCGTGCAAAACATGTCTAACCCTTAAACTACGACAAGCTTCTATACAGATGAACAACTTTTTTCGTGCTCTTCTCATCTGTATAGCATATAACACGCCTCAAAAAGAACTTTTTTCTGACTTTGGGGGGTAAAACGGTGTTTTTGTCCCATGACCGAAAATCCCGAAAATCGACAGTTTTTGACCCAAAATGACTAGAAAAATCGGGGCAAAAACTGAGTCAGGATGACCACCCACTCAATACGAGTCATTTTCTGTCCCATTTTTGGGCGGGAAAAAATCACCCCAAAGTGAGAAAAAAGTTCTTTTTGAGGCGTGTTATATTTCCTCTAATAGAAGCTCCCTCCTATTACAACCCCTCCCCTCTCTAATATGAGCCTTACCTGGAAGCCATCCAAAGACTATTAAAGAAAATACGGTATTCAGATTTACATAATTCATTCAAATAGGGGGTTTCAAAAGCATTTAAATGTAGGAGAAAAAACTAGGGGAGCCCGGGAACACATTGCTTGACAGAATGATTTTTTTTACTTAAAAAGTTCGTAGAATTCTAAACGCGCTACGCGCGTCGTACTGGTGCTAGATGGCCGCTTGCAGCGGCCAAAATTCACAATGAAATAATCTTTTATTTAACAACTAACCGCGTGCTATTTGAATATCGTTTATTAACAAATATTCACAACATAATAAGTTTCTTAGCTAACATGGGTATCTAACATTAATTTTCGAGTGATACTTAAAAAATCTAACCCAACCCGGGATCTCATATCAATTTTCAAGACATCCAACCCAGTCCAGGATCTCATGCCAATTTTGCGAGACATCCAAGCCAGCCTGGGATCTCGTGCCCATTTTCAGGACATCGAACCAGCGCGGGCTGTCATGCCTAATTCCTGGACATCCCATCCAGTCCGGATATCTTGCTCATTTTCAGGGCATCCAACCCAGTCCAGGATCTCATGCCAATTGCGAGACATCCAACACAACCCGGGATCTCGTGCCCATTTTCAGGACATCGAACCCAACCCGGGATCTCATGTCCATTTTCAAGACATTCAACCGAGTCCAGGATCTCATGGGCTCAGGGCGTAACATTTTTGTCTGAACATTGTGTAGAAGCAAAAATGACTTTTTAAAATTCCTCGCCTATTTGAATGTAAAAAAGTGAAAAACTTCAAATGTTCTCAAAATTCCATGAAAGCTTATTTCAAAAATTTTCAGGGCACAAAGTTGCCCTAGTAACATCACTCACTCTTAATTCTTGTCTACATAACAGTATCACTTCAGGCAACATGTCCGAGCAGAACCGTTCTATCCCTCTTCAGTCATTTCCACCTCGTACACATCACATCGTACACATCGGGCAATTCTACTGAACAACACCGTCCTTATCTAATCTAATCTATGTTTTCTTTGTTATCTTTTTCAGTATTTTCTGAAACCTGATAGTTGGTCATGATACTTAGTGTCAATTTTGGTATAATTCTGACCCAAACTTTTTTTCGTTTGATAGCTGATATGTTGCAGTTTTGCCCTTTTGGTCAGCCCAGCTCCGTAAAAATTCTGGAACACCTTCAAAAAATCCAAAAATCAAAAAAATTTTTGCCCTGAAAAGTTGAGAAAACAAATCTGGGCCAAAAAGGATTTTTCCTTACTCTCCGTAAAAAGTTACTCGAGACATGTTGCAAAATTAGGGACGAAAGACAGACCATTGCTTCAATCAATTTAGCTTTTGCGAAAAGCTTGTTTTATTTAAGTATGGTAATAGCAGGTGGACGAAAAAGGTCCAAAAAAAAGAATTCGTGGTGAGACCTAAAAAGTCGAGTTTTAGCCAAAACGACTTGCACATACCTCACCTAAAATCAGATTTTGAGGTCAGTTTGAAAAATGTGCAAGACTATTTCTTTAGTGGAAAACGCTTTTTTTGGCCCTGTTTTGGAATTTTTCTTCCAAAACCATAGGGGGGACCAAGCTGATTTTGTGGGAAAAATTATTTTTTTTTTACTTTGTTTTCTTTTAATATTTTATTTTTACTTTTTGTATTTTAGCATTCAAATTTGCCCTGAAAAAAACCTTTAGGCACATGCCCTTTGCGCCAAAAAAACAAATTCAGTTTTGGGCGCGAATTCAAATTTTTGAATTTTTTGAGCAATTTGGTCGCTTGTCCGGGGCAGAAGTGTCAATTTTTGTATAATTCTGACCCAAACTTTTTTTCGTTTGATAGCTGATATGTTGCCAGTTTTGCCCTTTTGGTCAGCCCAGCTCCGTATAAAATTCTGAACACCTTCAAAAAATCCAAAAATCAAAAAAATTTTTGCCCTGAAAGTTGAGAAAAACAAATCTGGCCAAAAGGATTTTTCCTTACTCTCCGTAAAAAGTTACTCGAGACATGTGCAATTAGGACCGAAAGACAGACCATTGCTTCAATCAATTAGCTTTTGCGAAAAGCTGTTTATTTAAGTATGGAATAGCAGGTGGAACGAAAAAGTCCAAAAAAAAGAAATTCGTGGTGAGACCTAAAAGTTCGAGTTTTTAGCCAAAACGACTTGCACATACCTCACCTAAAATCAGATTTTGAGGTCAGTTTGAAAAATGTGCAAGACTATTTTCTTTAGTGGAAAACGCTTTTTTGGCCCTGTTTGGAATTTTTCTTCCAAACCATAGGGGGGACCAAGCTGATTTTGTGGAAAATTTTATTTTTTTTATTGTTTTTCTTTTAATATTTTATTTTTTACTTTTTGTATTTAGCATTCAAATTTGCCCTGAAAAAACCTTTAGCACATGCCCTTTGCGCCAAAAAACAAATTTCAGTTTTGGCGCGAATTCAATTTTTGAATTTTTTGAGCAATTTGGTCGCTTGTCCGGGGCAGAAGTGTCAATTTTTGGTATATAATTCTGACCCAAACTTTTTTTCGTTTGATAGCTGATATGTGCAGTTTTGCCCTTTTGGTCAGCCCAGCTCCGTAAAAATTCTGGAACACCTTCAAAAAATCCAAAAATCAAAAAAAATTTGCCCTGAAAAGTTGAGAAAACAAATCTGGGCCAAAAAGGATTTTTTCCTTACTCTCCGTAAAAAGTTACTCGAGACATGTGCAAAATTAGGACCGAAAGACAGACCATTGCTTCAATCAATTAGCTTTTGCGAAAAAGCTTGTTTTATTTAAGTATGGTAATAGCAGGTGACGAAAAAGGTCCAAAAAAGAAAATTCGTGGTGAGACCTTAAAAGTCGAGTTTTTAGCCAAAACGACTTGCACATACCTCACCTAAAGTCAGATTTTGAGTCAGTTTGAAAAAATGTGCAAGACTATTTCTTTAGTGGAAAACGCTTTTTTGGCCCTGTTTTGGAATTTTTCTTCCAAAACCATAGGGGGACCAAGCTGATTTTGTGGAAAAAATTTTATTTTTTTTATTGTTTTTCTTTTAATATTTTATTTTTTACTTTTTTGTATTTAGCATTCAAATTTGCCCTGAAAACCTTTAGGACACTTTGCGCCAAAAAACAAATTTCAGTTTTGGCGCGAACTTCAAATTTTTGAAATTTTGAGCAATTTGGCGCTGTCGGGGCAGAAGTTCAATTTTTGGTATAATTTCTGACCCAACTTTTTTCGTTTGATAGCTGATATGTTGCAGTTATTGCCCTTTGGTCAGCCCAGCTCCCGCTAAAAATTCTGGAACACCTTCAAAAAATCCAAAAATCAAAAAAATTTTGCCCTGAAAAGTTGAGAAAACAAATCTGGGCAAAAAGGATTTTTCCTTACTCTCCGTAAAAAGTTACTCGAGACATGTGCAAAAATTAGGACCGAAAGACAGACCATTGCTTCAATCAATTAGCTTTTGCGAAAAAGCTTGTTTTATTTAAGTATGGTAACTAGGGG
>SADC01000512.1:0-72056 GCA_004194705.1 Ditylenchus dipsaci | reverse complement strand
CACTCTTGTATTTTCTTTAATCTTATTACTTTTTTTACTTGATCACAGGGTGTCGCCAATAGAATTTACAATTTTATCAACAGTTTTTAACTAAATAAATGAACAAGTCTATCAATAATCAAATGAACATCATGATTTAGAAGTCGATGCTTCACAATATTAACAATTTCAACAATAAAACTTTTTTATTTGATATTTTCCATAAGTATTATTTATTTTTTTTTTTTTTTTTTTTTTTCCGTCTCACTGATTTTTTTGCCCGTCTGAGCACCTACCACCAGTATCCAATTTTACTCCACAAATGTGCGAATTCGCAGATTTTTTAGTGGTGTTTTTTTAGTGGCAACAGTGGTGTTAAATAATTATTCGTTTCATTTAATGACTGAGTTTCTTTTTTTTCTTATCGGTTATCCGCACCCCACCCCATTGTTTAATAAATATGATGATGATGTAACTTGACTATTTTGTGGAAAAAGTAAGTGGGGTGCGGATAACCGATAAGAACCCTTTTTTTCTCGTTTAGTTTTTTCGATCTTCTTTTTAGTTCTTTAAATTTAAACCAAAATTTCTCAAAATCTTCATATTTTCGCCCAGAATCCAAATCTTTTGAAATTTTTGGCGCTACCGGAGTATAATACCCCCCCCCACCCAAATGAATTTTTTTTCAAAGTGTTTCCAAACACCCTATATCGACCGAAATTGCCTCGGAGTTCAAAAAAGACATTATTTTTGAGTTCTGGTTAATAAAAAATTGAGTTTTGGGATCACCAAATATACCTATTTTGACCATTTTTGAAGGGATTTAGGGCCATATTAGGGTGAGAAAGGACCAAAAAAGGGCCAATTTAGTGTGAAAAGGAAGATGTTGAACATAGATTTGTTGACTGGGACCTACCGCATAAATAAACTCTGGTATGCATACATTTTTTATGCATCCAGAGTCACTTTCGAGTGATTTGTGTCTAAGGTATGTGGGTGTGCGTATCTCAACTCCAAGCAACCAAGCCCCTGCGCCGCCGAAGGGGCGCAGGGGACTTGGTTGTTAGAGATGCGCGCACTCACTTACCTTAGACATAATTCCGAGAAGACTCTTGAAAAAAAATGCATTTAGAGACTATTGTTGCCCAGCTCCAGTGACCAAAACATGCCAAAACAGGCAAATGGTCAAAATTTCGAAATGTCCAAAACTCAATTTTTATTAACCAGAACTCAAAAATAGTGTCTTTTTTGAACTCCCGGGCAATTTTGGGTCAATATAGGGTGTTTAAAACACTTTAAAAAAATTTCATTGGGGGGGGGGGTTTATACTCCGGTAGGGTCAAATTTTGACGCTACTGGCTTATAACACCCCTCTCCCCCCCCCCAAAAGCTACTTTCTTATATCGAGTTGAGATGCACATACCTTAGACACAAATCATTCGAAAGGACTATGGATGCATGGAGGGGGCTTGGAGTTGAGATGCACACACCCACATACTTTAGACACAAATCACTCAAAAGTGACTATGGATGCATGGAGGGGCTTGGAGTTGAGATGCGCACACCCACATACCTTAGACACAAATCACTCAAAAGTGACTCTGGATGCATGGAGGGGGCTTGGAGTTGAGATGCACACACCCACATACCTTAGACACAAATCACTCGAAAGTGACTCTGGATGCATGGAGGGGGCTTGGAGTTGAGATGCACACACCCACATACCTTAGACACAAATCACTCAAAGTGACTCTGGATGCATGGAGGGGGCTTGGAGTTGAGATGCGCACACCCACATAACTTAGACGCAAATCACTCGAAAGTGACTCTGGATGCATGAAAAAACATGCATACCAGAGTTTTTTTTGCCGTAGGCCCCAGTATTCAAAACTATGTTCAACATCTTTGATTTTTCGGCCGAAAAGGGTTTCCCCCTCTTCAGGCCTGGGGCTACGAGCCAGAGGCTCAGCCATCCAAAAGTTAAAGGACAACCATCAGGATCCACCCGGCTGATCGGTCTGATCAACTCGAGTACTTATACTTTTACGTGCACCACAAGTGGGTGGAGTTGAAAGCGCCTTTACTGCTTAGAGAATTAATACTCTTTGGTACTTATAGGCATTTTAGAAGTGGCCCCTGTTTTGTCCCTTCCCCTCCCAATACAGCCCATAATCCCTTTTAAATTGCTTTTCTAGCCTTTTTACTACAAAATTATTACTTAAAAATGATTTTCAGACACTCTGAAAAAACTTGATTTTTTTTTTGGGGGGGGGGGGGTTGTATAAGCCAGTAGCGCCCAATTTTTTATAATTTGTCCAACAGCTCAATTCTTGAAACGACGGTGACGGGACGGGCTCGGAAAGACGGCGATCCCACTATGGCCTAAACCGAAGCAGGTCTGTCTTAATAAGACTCGTAAACGACAAATTTAAAGCTATGATTTTCAGGTTGTAGAAAATTGAAGTATGCTCAACAAAAAATTTAACATACAAATAGGCTTCTCATACATAGAATAGGCATTATCAATAATATACATGAACAGTTACTAACTATCATGCTTATCGATAAGTTCTGACAAAATGTTTGTCTGATAAAATTCATTAGATATGAAATTCATTGGATATATTAGTTTTAGATAAGTAGATACCGTATTTCCTCTAATTTAGCCCCCCCCCTTCTCTTTTTTACTAGAACTTCATAGTTAAGGCTATTTTTGATTTACAATTTTAAGATTTGGCATCCGAAAAATTTAGCCCCCGGGGCTAAATTACAGGAAATACGGTAATACTACCGTATTTCTTTTAATTGCAGTCACAGGTCGCTTATTTTTCGATCGACCTTCAGGAGGTGGAATTCAGAAGAGGGCGGCAATCAGAGGAGGGGTGTGTCGATTAATTTTTTGACTATAAATTTGAAGCAATTGACTAGACCAACAATGAAATTTTTATCCTATTTTATATTTTCATGATTTTGTGCAAAATTCTAAGGCGGATTTTTTTTCAAATAAATGAATAAAACCAGAAATTTTAAAGCATCATTTTCTACACTTATCGTTCACGTAAAGATTTTTGGATCCTTCTCGACATATACCTTTCCATCAATTAATAGTTTTCTTGGCTAATGAGTTGAAGCCTTGAGAGTTAGAGATGCCCGCACTCACTTACCTTAGAAATAATTCCGAGAAGTACTGTTGTTCAAAATTCATATAGAGTCTTTTTTAAAGTGAAAACATGCTAAGACAGTCAAAGAATACAAAGATTCAAATTTCTAAATTTCTGCCATAAAGTGGTCTTTTTATTTTCCTTCCTCTTCCAATATAGCCTATTTTCTCTTAAAACTTCAAAAAGCGCCAATTTAAATTTTTGAAATTTTGACTAAAAAACCATGATATTCCAGGATTATCTACTTCATGAATACTGTGGCGACGATAATAATAGTATTTTATAGCGCACGGCTACTGCAAGGGAGGCAGTTAGATGGCACACAAATAATGAACAGACTTTAGGCGATTCAAGAGCTTACCTGGTTAGACCACTGACTTCTAAGAAAGAATTTTTTTCGGGCATGCACAATCAAATAGTACTAGCGTGCGCTCACTTCACATTAAAAGTTTCCTTGGATTTTCCAAGCCGAGAGAGATACTTGAATAATGATAAGGTTTAAATTTCTAGCCGCACATATAAAATTTCATTCAACTTCATGCTGAAACCAGTTAATTAAAAGTAGGAAATAGAACAAACGAAAAGTTACTTGAGCCCTGAGCACAAAGATGAAATTAAAAAAGTCTGAACTATGATTTGTATGGGTATGGTTCAAAAAGGGCGGAGCCTAACAGCCTCCTATACCTATGGGCTTCTCTTTGAAAGTGTCCCATAGGTATGAGGCACAAAGGCGGCATCCTTTCAAGTGCGAAAACTTGGTGGTTGTACTACTGATTTGTTTTGTATTTTTTGCGGTTGTTTCATATATTTGATTTCACTAATATATTTTTTTAGTCTTAAATTTTAACAGGAAAAGTATGTTCATAGCTTTTAGACTTTTAAGCTGAATAATTTAGTTAATAATCTAATCAACAATTTCATCTGTTTCTCATGAAAAATATATACGGCATCACAAATTATGATATGCATGTATCATTTTAAGTTTTATCAAATTATTAAAAGTTATCGAAAAAAAGTTGTTTATTTGCTGAATCAATCACATGTATCGAAGCAATCGCAGCATGAGATTTATATGTGTATGTTTTATCTATGTCTGTGTTTTTGTTTTAGTGTTTTTGACTGAGTGCCGAAACAGTGAAATAAATAAACAGAAATAAATAAAAAAAGATGCAAACCAGCTGACCTTTTCTTAACTCTATAAGTCCGCAATTTCCAGCTGTAAGCTATCCTTATGCATTCATTAATAATTCCTTAACTATGCACTGATTTTCTATGTTCACTTTATTATGCACTAATAAGACAGCTATCGTTGCAACGACACTATGATATTAACATATGCTATTAACAAACTTAGAGAATTTTTTTGAAGTATTAGGTTGTCTTAAAAGTTCTGTCGTTTTTGCCTTGGTCCCCCAATACAGTACGTAGTCTCACAGCAATCTTCAAAGGATACGTGCTATTGTGTGTCGATTGTACATTTATACTTGAAAATTCAAAAAAGACGATTTTCATATACTTTTGAAAACGGTCTAGGGAATGAAAATAATGCACTAACTAAGTCGCCTGCAACAAACATCAGTGGCGACGCCGATTGTCTCAAACAGGCTTTGTTGATTGGGCCCTCTTTGAGCCCGCCACCCTCACAACTATGGTTGTGTAAAAGCACTCTCACATCTTAGTCGCATCTGCAATTGCATGCGAAATACGCTAATTTTATAATGACGGTTTTTTTAGTTTTTATTTGTCTTTTTTATTTTTATTTTTTTTAGTTTTTATTGCCGCGTAACCAAATTTTGCTTTGTGAGTCGAAATTTTGAATTAAAAGATACTTCACTTTTTTGAAACGCCAAAAAATTTTACTTTGAAAATGCTAGTCAAAGTCTTTCTGTCTGCAAATAATATTTCAAGAAAAAAATTTCTTAGCTACATTTACGCTTGTTAGAAATTAGTTCAGATGAGTTTCTTTATTCTATATACATTTTTCATCATTTCTGCAGTATTTTCTTATATTAGGTCGCGTCAAAAATACGCGTAATTTAGACTTAGTATCTCCTGTTATATTTTCGCATATTTTTTGAAATTTATGTTTGACGGTATATAAAGTAAGCTTTTTTGTTGTTTTAAGTTTTAATCGCTTTTTGTTGGCTGTGTAATGTTTCTTATGTCTTGATGGACAAAATAATGTTTGTTACGTTATGCTGTTTCTGTTTGATGCTGGGCATAACAAGCAGTGCCAAGTCAAAATTCCGCGTATTTTGGAGTGTTATTAAGAGTTTTAAAAAATAATGAAGAAGAAATGAATAAAGAAATTACAAATTGACCAAAAATGCCCGATTTTGCTTCACGAAAATGATTTTTTTAAAATACTTTTTGCTTTTTGTTGCCAAACAATGATTTGCCGATATCTGTGTGAGGTCTCTAGACTTTGCTTACATAACTGTTTAGCACATATTTTAAGAGAAAAAGAATCTTTCTGTTTCAATTGAAAAAAAAGAGATCACGAATAGAGTATAAGAGACTTTGACCGAACCAGATCGTGGTGGGGCGAAGTGGGTCCAAACTGTTTCGTCGCCACGATTTCCGTCGCCCACCATTCTCGCCGCCACAATTTTTGTCGTCACAATTTTTGTCGCCGGCATATTTTCGTCGCCTTAATTCTCGTTGCCAACATATTTCGTCGCCGGCATATTTTTTGCTTGAGCTGTTAAATCGAGCAATTGTGCGAGTGGAGCCAGAAGTCGAGCTAGAGTGGATCGATTCCACGCGCAGTGACAAAAGCAAGCCGATTCATGATGGAGCACTTTTTAAATTCGACAAGGATTCTGTGGATAAGAAACTTTCGTTCTACAGATGCGATCAGAGGGAGTTTGGGTGCAAGTTGAGACTACATCTCGTGAGGGCGACGAAAAAATTGCGTTCAGTTGTCGGTTCTCATGCGATCCATCCAGTCTCTCCTTGGCGGTCAATCATTGCTATGGTGCGCGATGAGCAATTTCGACTCATCACAACTTTCACTGACATGGTACGCATTGCTAAATTTGATTAGATAATTGAATAAATCGGTGAGCGGACGTCGAAGCAAAGAAGTTGAGCAAGAAAGAATGGTCTCAAGGAGTTATCACAGATTTGAAAAATATATGATTTGTTGTTGAAACAAAATTGTGGCGACGAAATTTGTGGGCGAGGAAAACTGTGGCGACGAAAATGGTGACGACAAAAATATACCGGCGACGAAAATATGCTGACGACCAAAATTGTGGGCGAGGAAAACTGTGGCGACGAAAATCGTGGCGACGAAACGGCCTGGACCCGACGAAGTCTCCACTTTTACTATATGTTAATCTTGTAGTCAGAAATAACGAGTATTCCAAAAGTTCGGAATGGACTTCTGATTTAATTTTTCAAAGTAAAATAATGTTTATGAAAAATCTTTGGAAACAGCTTTTCATCTTCTTTCAAAAGCTATTTCAAAATATCTTGGATAGCTTTAGGAAAGTTCCCAGTCGGCTCCGAACAATTGTGATGTAATTTCAAAAAGTCGACGAGCATTTTCAGTACTTTAGTTGTTGAAAGTTCACAAAAACTTTCAATTCTCACAAGAATATTTTAACTGTATGTTGTAGCAAAATTTTAGCGAAACAAAACTCACTTTACAGAATGGTTTTTCAAAACCTGAATGTTGAGGTATGGCCTTTTGAGAAAAAAATTTGGCTCACCTTGGTACTGGCATTAATTTTTCTGAAATCAATTGATTCTGGCAAAATTAATTCTGGAAAAAATTCGAACTGACAATAATTGGTCTTGACCAGATTTTTTTTGGATAAATTTGTTTGGTAGTTAAATGTTCATGCAAATAATTGTTTTCGATTTATATTAAACTGTAAATAATTGGAAATTGGTTTGATAGGACCGAAATTACGATTTCAGCAACCTGAACCCCAAATATTTGAGTAGGTACTACTTGGATAGGATATCCTTCTCGGTGGACTGGGAAATCAAATTTATTAATCAAAAAAACAAATAATCTTATCACATGTAAAATCCTGTGGGAAATCGAGTTTGTTAAGACCAAAGTTTGATTTCACCCGACCGAACCCCGAAATCCAGGGTAGTTACCACCTGGTCAGGTGGATATCCATATGGATGGCCTAAAAATAAAATTTTTCAAAAATCAAAATACAAACACTTTTCTTTATTCAAAATTGTGTGGAGAATTGGGTTTGTTACGACCAAAAGTGTGATCTTATCGACCCAGACCCCAAAACCCGAAATGGGTACCTTCTGGTCAGGTGGATATCCATTTACATGAGTTAACCGAATAGATCCATACCAAATTGGTCTAAACACGAATTGGCCCACACATGAATTGATCCGCATTTTTTAAAATTTGTGATTTTTTAAAAATTTTGCGGGAATTTAATTTTTTTGAACCAACCAAACAAGTGGTCGTCCACTTGGATCAAATTTTTTTTACGTTTTTCATTCATTTTTCACTTGGTTCAGTTGGTACGTGGATTATCCAGTAGAACTGAGGTTGGGTCATAGAAAAAACATTTAAAACGATGGTAGTTCTTCACAAGACAAAAATATTACTATCTTTTTTGGGGGTCTGGGTGGGTGAAACCGGGGTTTTGGTCCCTAACAAACCCAATTAGTAACACGATTTAACGTATGATAGGACGATTTGTTTCAGAATCTGACTCAATTTTTTTCAGGTCATCCAGGTCCAAAAGAAGCCAAATTAATACACAACCATTTTTTACTGGAATCTTTAATTTCGAAACCATTTTTGCTAATACAAGTTTTATTCAAAAAAAATATGGTCAAGACCAATTATTGTCAGTTTGAATTTTTTCCAGAATTAATTTTTGCCAGAATCAATTGATATCAGAAAAATTGAGGCCAGTCTCAAGGTGAGCCAAAAATTTCTGTGAAAAACCTTTTCGTGTCGAGACGAATGCCATTATTGCGGAAAAAGCGCAAAAAGCGTTAGCCAACTACCCACTCACACATGCCGAATATTTTACAAAGATACTATATAGAGATACGATCAGTAAACAGAAAAATCAATTTGATGAATTAGAAATTAAATTTGACATAAAACACGTCTAAAAGCTTTCTAATACACTAATAAAATCATTGAAGTGATTATGGAATTTCGTGTTTTTTGATTCATTTGTCAAACAGCTCATTTTTTCCCTCTACTTTCAAAAAAGTTGCTAAGTCTCATTTACGAAATCATTTTTAGATAAAATCGTTCTCAGCTTTCTTATTCAGCTTGGAATTCAGGACAAGGTTCAGTCACACTTGAAGCTTTTAAGTACGCTCGACTGTTCTAGTGTTAATGACACATAGAGACGAAAAAAAAACTATTTAAATATTTTCCTTTACTTATTTGACTTTTATACATTTCTTTATTTCCATACATAGCATAGCAGTAGCGACATGTATCTAAACAACTAGGACATGTTAATTTATTTAAATTGTGCAAGAAACTTAAAAAAAATTTTTTAGACTTTTTTGTTATTCATATTGCAGTGTGTTTACCGGTTTTGTTTCATCAGTCCAAAGCGTTTATTCTGCCAATTTTTTTGTAAAAAAGGCTTTTTTGTTATTAACCGTCCATTTTAATAAACTAAATAAAATTTAAAAAAGTGCTGTTATATTAAAATACGCAGACTTCAACCTTTAATGACATTTTTTGACAAAGAGTATTTTTTAACAGGTTCATTCATGTGAAAATTTGTACAAAGTCTAATCTAAATACAATTTGAGTTATGTTACCTATCTTTATAGAACGTAAAAGTGGTGAAAATGGAAGTAATTTAGTTGATTACTGATAGTACCATGCAATCTGTTACATGTGGAATTCCGAGCAATGAATTTGACCTATTTTCTAATTTTCAAATTACAAAAAGATGTTTCTTAATGTTTTATTCATACATGTAAATGTGCCAAGATTGACAGTAACAAGCATCATGTTAAAAAATTATATACATATCTTAATTAAATTTTTTATGGTCAGTTGTTTGTGATGTAAATTTTGCGCAACAAGATCAGTACAATCTTACGGTTATTAAAATGATGTAATACATAAAAAAAATTGGTGAAAAATCAACAGGCGAACAAGACTGTGCAGGGTAACACAAGAAACAGTCACATTGAAAAATTGATGTACGTGAGTTCTTGCCTGGCCGATTTCCAAAATTTTCAGAAATCTCCGCAGTGTATGATTTTTCGAAAACAATTTATTCAACTTTCGCTATATACTTTCTGTGTTCTGCTAGTTGCTAGATTTGAGAAGAGGTTCTATGCTCGGAGACTCATTTTAGGTACCAAACACACCGCAAATATCATTTTCTACAAAAAAAATCAGAGGAGTAGACAAAATCACAGTTACGTTCAAAAATTTCAATAAAAAAATGAAAATAAAATTTTGCAAAAAATGTGACTGTTTTTGTGTCACCCTGTACACTCAAATCTGCAATCTGTGCATTTGCGTTCGGGTAAAAAAGTTCGGAGTCTTCACAATCGAATTTTAAAAATTCATTTCCTCAAATAGGTATTTTAGGTCTTGAACTGCGCTACAAGACAGCACTGTAAGGCTTTCGAGGTCCTGAATAACAGCTATCAGAGCAATTATTACACGGACTTGTTCAACTAGACATTCTGAGCAAAATAATTTTGTCACGCTTGACTGTTTAGGCAATAAAACACATATTTTGAATAACTTGTTTATTTTTAAATACTTTTTTTAAATTAGAAAATACTAAAACAACTTTTTTAATTCATAGATGAGACACTTTTTTATTCGCATTTGCAATAGCATGGGGTGGGGATGGGATCTTCATTATTCACACAGGTGAATGTTTTTTTAAACCATTTTTCGCAGGCTCTTTCACAATTAGTGCATTTATTTTCATCAGTTGCGTCAGTGTTAGTGTGAGTTAGTTGAGTTAGTGTGACAGATGCATTAGTCATCATCCCAATCAGCACTGCAACTAGAAGTGCCAATCATCTGACAAAACTTAATCTGTGCACATTTCAGCACTTACAAATTTTGCCATGAGTTGGTATTGAGGACTTGTGCTAAATAAATTTTTGAGAAAACCAATTTGAGTATCATTAACGCACCGACCCTTCTTGGATATACACTCTCGTATACTTTTTCAACGCTTCGATGCTTTACATACTTTACATGCTTTTTAACCGCCTATATTTATAAAGAAATTCAAGTCAAGCATGATGGTGTCGGTCACTCTAGCTTTGATTACGGTTGGTTATGTTCATTTTGGGGTAAGAGCAGGGCTGCCATCTCAAAATTTTTTGAAAAAAGATATTTGGGCAAAAAAGGAACTTTTTACCATTTTTGAACAAAAAAAATGCACTTTATTTAGTGCTTATTACCATTTAAAGCAAAAAAAATATTTTGACTGAAATTTGAAAAAAAAAAAGATTTGGGGTTCCAAAAAGGACAAATCTTTTAAAAAGGACGGATAACAGCCCTCGATTGAATGTTTTTTACATTTAAAAAGCTTATATTCACACAGAACTAGAATTCAACCAGAACTTTATCCCAGAGTGGTCTGAAGTCAAAGTTAAAAATTCGCAATCTTTTTCTTGATACTGGCTTGGAGTGGTTCTCAACGCGTGCTTGCGGAAAGAGCGCCTTTGAAATTTATATCTTGGTTTGGAACACCTTTTGAGCAAATTAGGTCTAAAAAATTAGAAAATTATGCTATACTAAATAGCTTCAAATATTGTTGCTGTGTTTCGCACAACAAAATGGATGAAACAGTCACGTCTAAATTTATTCAACGCGATTTTCAAAGTATCAGTTCTGAAAAAGTATTTGTGCCTTGAAAAAAAATTTATTTGTGCTGAAAAAAATGGCTTGATAAACTACCTACTGCCTATTAACTAACGTACCGTATATTCTCGATTAGAAGGCCCTCTCTAATAGAAGGCCCCTCTCTAATAGAAGGCCCCCCTTGAGGACCTATATATCAGCCTAGAAAAAGAAATTCACAAATCTGTTTTTCGCGTTTTCTTAGTTAACACGAGCTTACCTGATTCCACTTTTAAAATTTTGGTTGAGCACGCAAGAATCTCAAAATCGACCCAAATTTTTTTCCGACTTTTTTAGGGTTGAAAAATAGAAGGCCCGGGCCTTCTAATAGAGAATATACGGTATTTACTTTAATAGACCTCAACTTTTTACTTTTTTTATTTTTTCTCTAATAGAGTTGTAGTTGTCGAGGCCAAAATAATGCGAGTAAACCATGTTTTATCATAATTTATACATCGTTTTTAAAATTTTCGCCTGAAATAAATCAGATGACTTAGTCACTTATTCGGTAGTCCAATTCTTTGCATTTGCTTGATGTGATGTACGCTACCAAGTGGTCAAGCTAAAACTATAGCTTGCTCGTGAGGACGAAATATTGCTCTAATCTACTTCCATAGTGATACATAGTCGTTCAAGGCGTCTAAAAATATGGGGCGTCCATATAAAAAATGTTATTGATATATATTGATATCAGTTTGAAATAATAACAGAGGAACTACAAAAAGGTTTTCTACCCGTTTTGGTCACTGGAGCTAGATAAAAAGAGTGTCTACATGCATTTTTTGATCAAGAGTACTTCTTGGAATCACGTATAAGGTAAGTGAGCCCCCTCATGATGGGCTAGAAGCTTGGAGTTGAGATGCGCATACCCACATACCTTAGACACAAATTACTCGTAAGCGACTCTGGATTCATGAAAAGCATGCATATCAAACTTATTTATGCGGTAGGCCACCGGTAAGCGCCGGCGCCAGCGCAAATTTTCAAGGGGCGCCGGCGCCGATCCGGCGCCCCGGCGCCGAAAAAGGCGGCGCCGGGGTAGGCGCCATACTTAGACGAGCGCCGCCGTCGGTGTGCGCCCAGTAACTTTTAAGAAAATTAGGGCGCCGGTACCAGCACCGGCGCTCGGCGCCTTTTTGGAAAATTGGGTAGTCTGGCGCCCGGCGCCTCTTTTTTCAATGTTTTCGATATATTTTTTCTTATTATAGAAGCAGCATTTTTTTAAACTTGGTTTGTACTGATTTTTTAAACTTTTTTAGCTTCTATGACTCAAACAGCTCTATTTGAATTGTATATTATAAGTTGAAAAAAGAGATAAAATTGTAATATAAAATAAAAATAAATGAAAAATTTGTGTAACAGACCGACGCCCGGTGGTGCGCCCGGCGCCGATTGTTTCGGGCGCACAAGTATGATATACGGTTCTTTCGAACATGCAGGTATGCATACCAGAGTTACTTTTGCGTCAGACCCCACTACTCAAAACATCATTGATTTTTGCCAGAAAGGGTTTCGCTCTTTTCCGGCCAGAGGCTCAGCCATCCGAAAATTTCAGACCAACACTCCCTGAGCGCTGGGGCAAGCGACAAACCTCAAGATGCACCTGGTTGATTGGCTAGATCCACGTGTATTATGTATCAGTTGCTACAACCTTTGTTACAATTAGTCTTTTGCCTGAATAATAAATGTTGCGTTAAATAAAAACGTTTTTCTTTTGTTAGTTGATGACTAATTTTCTATAGATGACGCACCATTCAAAAGAGCTGAATCTTGGCTATATTTCAAGCACAACTATATTTCAAGCAATTTCAATATAGTTCTGTATTCGGTTATTCTCGGTATAAGGTCACTTGCAATTTTTCTGAACATAGACTTCGCTTTGACCACTTTTCGACCAGTCCCCAGGGGCGATCTTATATCGAGGTTTGACTGTATGATAGATTTATCGTTATTATTGCTTTTTAAAATTTGGTTACGCTTAAAATTTCAGCTTCTTTCAAGAAACTATGGTTTCAGATACTCCTTAAAAATTATTGGGGGAGAATTGTTTATATTCCAGTAGCATCAAAAATTTTTTCAAAGTCATTCACTTTCTGATCTATTAAGATTTTAAACCAAGGCTGCCATACGTCATTTTTAAAAAGATTTGTCCTCATTTTTAGACCCCAAATATTTATGTATTTTTGAAGTTTTGGTCAGAATCTTATTTTTCTTCAAAATGGCAATAAGTACTAGATAAAATGCACTTTTTTATTCCAATTTCTGTTTTTTTACCAAATTTTTTTTAATCTTGAGATGGTAGCCCTGTTTTAAACAAAAACAGAGATCTTGTCAATTTACTGCGACTCATCATGATTTAAATGTCGTTTTTAATTATTTTTAGCATCAACTATGAATTTACTCGTATACGAAAACCACAACTAGTATGCTACAACTACAAAAGGAAGAAACGAATTAAAAACATTACATTGGAGTTCGGCTAAAAATAAAAATACACAATATCGGTCATTTTTATTTTGAAATCTAGTAATTAGCAGTTCTTCTTGAGTATTCCAGTTAGTCAGTTTTTGTACATTAGGCAACGATGAAGATACATGATCCTGTATACAAAAGAATTTGTAGTAGTGAGGGTGCTCAGCATCCAAAAAGCGCTAAAATTTCTAGGTTATTACCGCAGAAACTCTAAAGGGAATGATAGAAGAAAGAAGAGGAAATACTTTTTTTACTTTTGCTAAGGGTACTAGTTTATAAGGGAGTGTGAAGCTTTATTGAATGTTATAAAAAGCACGAATCACCATTTTTTGCTAATTTGCTAAAAATTTGCACCACTTTGCGAATAAACCGGTTTTGTCTGGTATTTCGTTTTGGCAAATTCTTGTTTCTCGTGCCAATTTACCCGAAACACATCTTTAGTAGAAATAATCGGAAAAATCGGATTCCGTTTGGTAGTAAGTAAGATTATGAGATTCAGACCATTAACTATTTCAAAAAAGAACGTCTATTTGTAATGAATGCGTTTGTTGTTGGGAGTTGTTGCGAGTAACCGTTTGTAGCTGGCAACTTAAGATACAGTCAAACCTCGATAAACGGGCACCCCAAAAGTTCGTTCCCCAGCTGGGTCCATTTCAGAAATAGGGTGCCCGTTTTTCGAGGTTTTGCTTTTTTAGAGAAAAAAGTTTTTGGATTCTGAAAAACGGAAAACTCGGAATCCTTGCGATAGAACAGAATTTAAAAAAAGCTTTGAAAATCGAGCCGAAAAAAGTGTCGGACCAAGCTGGGGAACGAACTTTTGGGGGTGCCCGCTTATCGAGGTTTGATTGTATGAACCATGGTTAAAAAATCGATGTCAAAAGGTGTTTGTATGTGCGACCTTCTCTATAAAAGGCAGATGATGTTGAAATTTGAAGAAAATAGAAATTTCAAGAATACAAAACTTGGATTGATCCATAGCTCTTTAAATGACAATCGCTGTTGGTAACAATTAAAATTATTCCTTTAACAGTTTCTATCACTTCTTAAATTTTTTCCTTACTTGCCGCACATGTGCGCTTACTTTTAAAATCTTTAAAAATAGGAGAACTTCGAATTTGATCTAGTGTTTTGGGGAGGGGGGGGTCTCAACTAAGATTCGAAGATTGTAATCGGTAAAGCTTGTCACAGTAAATAAAAGTCATCAAGTAGCTTAGCGAAATATTCACTCTCCTCTATCATATTAGTTTTCAAAGTTGGGGTGTGAGGTTATAAGAGACTGTGTGGCAATTAGAAGAAAAACGGTAAGTATACAAGAAATAATAGAAAAGCAAGTTTTTTCAGAAATATCTTCAACACGGGAAAGACCGTATGTGTTAAAAATATATATTTTGTGCAGAATTTTACGCTAAATATTATGGTGAAAATTTGAACAAAAAGATACTCCGTGGGGGTGAGCTGCATCTGTAAACCGGCCAAGTCATGATTTTTGCTATACAACTTCAAAGTGCCATGCTATCCCAATACTTGCAAAACTGAACCAGATGGCGCTACGAAATGAGCCAAAACAAGGGTTTTGCAGTGGCTAGCCAACAAATATTTAAAAGTGTATCTGAACAGTGAGTAGACGTCTGCTGCAGTTTTTATTGCTCTTTCGAATAGTACTCAATTGCTAGAAATAACTCATCAATATGACATTCAAAAGCTCTTAATCTGAGCATTCTTTTAAACATAAAATCAGACCAATCTAATAAATAAATTGCCTGGTCTTCTCTTTAACACTTAAAAGGCTGCTTCTATCAATGCGAGCGTCTTGTCAGAATTTCACGCTTCGGTTTTTTACGGCTTTTTTCAAATTTGCACCTTTTGTGGCGTTTTGTATTTTTATGAGTTTTAGACAGGAAATTTTATTTTGTATAAATTTAGGCCAGTTAACGTTGAAAAGAGTAAAAAAGTAAAAAATAAAGTAAAAAATAATAAAAATACAAAACGCCACAAAAGGCGCGAATTTTAAATGACCCGTGAAAAGCCGACGCACCAACAAATCTGTTGATTTTTGAACTACTTTTTCTCAGAACTTGCTGCCTTGTTTCGGTATCAAAATGATGTGCAGTTTCTGCGCTTTCTGTAACAGTCAAGCGCTGTGAAAAACGGTGATACCAACAATTTCTCGATCCTTTTAAAAAAGAACTTAATTTTTTATTTCAAATTTCTTTTTAAAAGTGCTATTATTTTGCAAGCTCGTATATGTTCGAAAGCTTGTTCAATTCTGCACCAGATAAATGTTTCAGCTACGGGGAATAGATGTCATATAAGCAGATAGAATAAAAAAAGCAACTCCAACCCGTCTCATAACATACAATCAACCCGTGAGGGTTTCATGGAAAGAGTTTTTTTCAAAAAAATTTTTCTCCAATCTTGTTCAGCGTGAAATTCGGAACAAGACGCTCGTATTGGTAAAAACAGCCTTTCAAGTGTTAAAGTTGCATAGGCAAAAATCATGACTTAGCCGATTCACTGATTTAACGCTCACGGAGTGACTTTGAAAAAATTCATCAAAATGTTCAGTATGAAATTCTTCACAAGGATATACTTTCAGGATGCATAGTTTTTTCCGTGTTAAAGTAATTTTAACACAGTTTTAAATTTTTTTTTTTCAATTTTGAAAAAATTTTCAATTTTTTCAATTTTTTCAATTTTAAAGTAACCTCTATCATGTCATTGAAAAATTTGTCTAAAGTTGTGCTACAGCCCAAGTCAACAGTGATTCTAACGTCATTAGTGCTTCTTGTGCAGTGAGCAAATGCTTGAGAGGTGTGAAAGTAGTCATAGACGCTTTCAATTGCAAAAGTCCCAGACGTTGGGCATAAAAAAACTTTTGATACACTATTGATTAAAGGGTGTGTGTGCAAAACATAATTTTGACCCATCATTAAATTCAGCATATTGCATTCACTAATTAAATTCTTCAATCTAATGTCTTCCACAAAGTTGTAACCTGCTAATGTAATGACCAGCTTTCCATTCTGCCAATACTTTCTGAGCTGATTAAGATGGCTAAGCAATTGAGGAAAGCGAGTAGAGGAATAGCTAGGCCTCAAATATATGTTCACTCGTTTAAAGCAGACAGTGGAGGCTTTAACTAAAGTTTTAAAATCAACTTTTTGGCCTTGATTATTGTGTGAGCAATTTAACTAAGTATGAGTAAAATAGGGATTGGCGTCAATTTCCAGCTCTGAATTGACCCAATTCGGTGTTGTATTAAGGTAGTTTCGAATAAGTTGAAGCAGTAGTTTAGAGCTATACCGTATCCGATGAAGTTGTGATCGAGTAAGAAAACTGCATGATTGCAAGAGACTGTCCATTACTATTAAGGCAAAAAATATATTATAAAACACGATTAATTATTTATAGAGCAAGAAGTTGTCATTCAAACTATTTTTTAGGTTAAAAAGATTAAATTAGCGCCAAAAGTGCACAAATTTCACAATTGGCAGATTGGTAGTGTACGGGTAGAGTAGGATGTGCTGAACACCATGGTACCGCTCGTTTTTGCTTAAATCTGTGACGAACTTGGTGAAAAGGGTCCTGATGGTGAAAAATTATTTGTGGTATAAACAGGGCTCCAAATCTTCCTTTTTAAAAAAATTTGTCCTTTTCTGGCACCCCAAATCTTGTTTTATTTTTGAAAATTTAGTCAAAATCTTTTTTTTCGCTTTTCAATGGCAACAAGCACTGGATAAAATGACCTTCTATAAAATGACCCTTCTACCCTGCTATTATCAAACCATCTTTAGCGTCACCAATCAGTCCAGAAAACAGATTTTGGAACATGAAAAACGTAAACAAATTTTGCTCCAAGTGGACGAATACTTGGTTTTTGTTGTACCCGGGTAGTCGCACCCAAGTTGGGAAACTCAGGTAGTGTAGTGCTACCGGATAGTAATATTTTCGTCTTGTAAAAAACTTTGAATATTTATAGTATTTTTCTATTATCCAACTTTAGTTCTTATAGATAATCCATGCACCAACTATCGTATAAACTCTATCAGTTAGGCCGCATTATTTTTCAACCCTCTCAAAATCAGGAAAATTTCAGGTCGATCTCGAGATTTGTGGGTGTAAACTTAAAATCTAAAAATTGGGATTGGCAGAGCTCGTGGGAGTTAAAAAAATACAATTAACAGGTTTGCGAAATATTTTCTCTGCTTCGAGATACGGACCCTCCATGCATGCGCATTCGACTAACATGTTATCATGATTGGTAATTTTAGGATTATAAATTTATTTACTTCATATTATTTTTAATTATATCATTTTTCTCATTTTTTATAATAATAATTAGCTGAGACATCCATTCCTCCTGGACCTTGAACATGTAACTTCAAGACTTTTATCTTTTAGAAACCTTTTATATATTTTATTAATATTCTATGTAATTTATTTCATCATTTGAAACTTGGTCAGAGGATTATAACAGGGTTCGTAATTGTCCTTTTTAAAAAGATTTGTCCTTTTTCGGGACCACAAATTTTTTTTTTGAAGTTTTACTCAAAATATTTTTTTCGCTCCAAAATAGCATTAAGCACTGGATAAAATGACTTTTTTTCTTCAAAAATGGTCAAAATGTCTTTTTTACTCAAATGTTCTTTTTTAAGAACGCTGGATCCTAAGCATATTATTCAAAAAACTAATTTTTTAATGAACAATTCGGAAAACAAATGTAGTGTAATTTTCATCAGTGGTTGCTATTCAAATGTTCTAAGGCCTGTTCCTAAAAGGAACTATACTATTGTATTCATTCTGATAGGCCGACAGACCCACACGCATTGGAATGGCACTGTGGTGAACCCGATTGCTCAGAATTCCACTGTAAACTAATTTCAATCCATTATCTTTATGTTCGGTGATTAAATGGTTGCAGGGGTTACTTGGAATGTCTCGGAATGTACGTTGGTCTGATCGACGGAACGCCTCAGACGACAAATCCGAACCAAGAGTTACTGAATTTGAAGGAATTTCTGACCATTTTGTGTCGTTTTGTATATATTGAAATTTTCGCCGTTAGCTCGAGCGACTCTTGATAATATAACCTGGTGTCCAATAAGTTCTGGCCAGGTTTTAAATTAAATTTTTTTTATTTAGAAAAGTATTAAAGAATGACATCCAAATATACAGTTTTATTTCAGTTTTCTTTCTCTTTCGGTCGGCATTTAAAATTTCGTTGTGTAGTTTCGGAAAAGTCAGCGTTTTGAGCCGAAAACTTCTGAGGTCATTTTGAGAACTTGACGTGCATTTTCAACGTTTGAGCTTGTCAAACGTTTTATTGAAGCTCACGCGCTTTAGCAACATCTAAGCACTGTATTGTGGCACAGTTCAAGTGCAAATGGTGGATTTTTTTGCCATATGGTGGTTGTCTCACTTTTATTAAACAAGCGGTTTTTTTCTTAAAAATCAAAAATGTTTTAGTCTAAGACACTTTACAGAATTTTTATAGCTGTATGAAAGCCCTCACTTTGCTTTATTAAAGACGCACTTTTTTAATTTAAAAAAAAATTCCTTGTGAATTATTTTTGATTTTACTATTATCCTGTGAGTTTGATTTAATGAAAAGGGTAATATGTTTCTGTGCACCACTTTTTAATTCTTTCCGCGCCACTTTTACTCCTTTTTGCACCACTTTTTTAATGCACCACTTTCACTCTTTTATGCACCACTTTTTTTTAGCGCACCACTTTTATTCTATTTTGCACAACTTTCAATTTATTTGCACCACTTTCAAATTTCACGCAAAGATGTTCATATAGATCAGATAATTAATGCTGGGAAAATTATTGCACGGACGACATGACCGGCATTGGGGTGTCACTATAGCGAGGGTATCACTATAGCGCGGTTTTCGACAAACCTCTTGAAAAGTGTCACTGTATCGAGGGCTTCACAAATGGTAATATAGTCACCTGTCGATTTAATGTATAAACTAAAAGCATATTCCCTGTGAGGTCTAACACCTCTTAACGCAGTTTGCAAGTTCTTTCGACAGCTCTGATGCGTCAATATCGTCCGAAATTCCGATTAGCTGATCGAATGCCGGTCAACAAAACACTATACATTGGCCATTTAGACTTGCAACTCTAGAATTAGAACATTTTTTAGGACCTTAATCGAGAGTTGCGGGCCCAAATAGCGAAGCTGTAGTGTTTCCTAATAAATTTCATTAAAGCAGTCATGTGACAATCAAGCCGCCCGTTTTCCTTGCAAAAATTTTAAACTTAGTAGTGTGAAATTGGAAAGTGGTGCAAACAAATCGAAAGTGGTGCAAAATAGAATCAAAGTAGTGCACTAAAAAAAGTGGTACATGAAAGTGGTGCAAAAAGAATTTGAAAGTGATGCACAGAAAGATACTATGCTAATGAAAATATGTGCACTTTTCTGAGTGTTTGTTTTTTTTACATTTTGCATCATTACTATTGTGACTGCAGTGAACTACATCAACCACATCCTACTCATCATAAGCTTGAAGTAACTTATGTCTTGGTCTAGTTTTTTTCCTCGAACACTTCATACACTTTCCCCTTACAATTCATAGATTTTGCCTGAAATAAAGTAACGCTTTCTGTCTCAGTTATTAGCTTAAACTAATTCATTTATTTCTAACCTTTTTTTGGATCAGAGATAAACTATTTTTTCTGTTTAGACTATTTTCAAATTCATTCAGGACAGCCAGTTAGATAATGCGTTAGGCAATGGTGTGGCACCGGCCGCACCAAGAACCGGGCGTTTCAGAAGTCGGTGCCCGGTGCGATGCCTGGTGCCAAAACTTTAGACTTTGGGGCAGAGTTTGCGCCGAATCCGACAAATTCACCCAAGGATAAATTTACCAGCAATGAATTTACTGCGGATGAATTCACTGCTACTCGGCAAAAAGTAGGCCAGTGTACATTAATGGCTCGAAAGAGTTCTTCGAGCAACAGGGTGTTTTTAAATCTTATATTGATATACTGGGCCGAAATGAGTGGGCCGCAAATGAGTAGTAACCGTGAGTGAATCGTCCCAGTGAGTGAATCGTCCGTGTCCGTCGACGAATATCCTGTTATATTTGATTCATATTTGTACGTGGAAATGCTCTATTGTATTGCTTTCTTTTCGTTTGAAAAGTTGTTTGCCATTGTTGCTAGAGTTGGTTCTCAATAAAGAATCAATTTGTTTAGTTGGGAAATCGATTGGATATGGTTTTACTAGTATATTTTCCCGGCAGGGAATTGGCCCCGGCAGGGAATTGGCGCGGCAGGGAATTGTCCGTGGCCGACATCCATGCAGGCGGGATCGACTATCATGTTTTCATGATTGATAGTTATTTAATTTTATAAGTTTTATCAATCTCGATTTAAAAGTTTTAAATTAAATTCAATTTTGTGGAAATCTTATTATGGAAGAGTACTCAACTGAATCTTGTGATTATAAAAAAATTTACTTTATATTTTATTCAATAATGTTATTTTTCTCATTTATAGGGTTGTCGAGCCGAAGGCTCAACTCAAACTTTTTTTTCGATTTTTTTCGAACTTCGAGCCGAGCCGAAGGCTCGAAACTTTCGAGCTTCGAACTTCGAGCCGAAGGCTCAAAAAAATTTGACGTCTCAGAGATACTTATTTTGAGGCAGCTGTCCCTTTGAAGCTGCCGCAAATATTTTTTTCGAACTTTCGGCTCGAAATTTCGATCTTTTTCGAACTTCGAGCTTCGAACCGAGCCGAAGGCTCGAAATTTCCGAGCTTCGAACTTCGAGCCGAACCGAAGGCTCTAAACTTTCGAGCTTTGAACTTCGAGCCGAATCGAAGGCTTGAAATTTTCGAAGGCTCGACAACCCTACTCATTTATTATAATCGAAATTAGCTGACACATCAATTCCTCCTGAAGCTTGAACATGTAACTTCCACTTTTTATATATTTTATTAATATTCTATTAAATTCATTGTATTATCTAAAACTTGCTCAAAGGTTCATAAGCATCACTATAGGCTACCGTATACAGGGTGTCGCAAAATTACGCGTGCATTTTTGAAAATTTTTGCGAGGTAGCTCCTTGCCCGGTCGATTTCCGTCTTTCGGGAACCATACCCGCGGAAATCTCCACATTTATAGGGTTTAGGAGCATAAACACAATATAATATAACACAATATAAAAAATGTAAGAAATAAACAATATTTGATAAAAAAAAATTCAAAGAAATTTCAAACAACTTTTAAAAAAGTGCACGCGTAATTTTGCGACACCCTGTATTCTGTTATAATCACTCATGGGTTATTATTTCATAACCACCGCAATATCTCAAAATTGTAAATTAAAAATGACCCTAAGTAAGAGATAAAAAATAATAGGGGTGGGTAATTATCAGAGAGGGGGTAATTAATATTGTTTTTGTATGATATCATCTTGCCTGATATGATATCATGGAAGTAATATCACGTATCATATCAAAATTTGTGTGAACCTCATTTCATATCAGCATCATATCACTCGATTTTTCAAATGCCTATATCATATCAATTTCATTTCACATCACATGAAAAATATCGGGTGATATCAACTGATATCAGGTGATGTCAGAATTATTCTGATGTAATCAAAAATAACTTGATATGGTCGAGTGTGCAACGTTAGAAAAATTTCACTCCTTACTTCCATTAGGGCTGAAAAAGTGGGGGTAACATTTGAAAAATATGAGGAGTGATCTGACACTAGCTATAAGAAAGAGAAAATATATATTATATTTATTTATTTTTGAGCAAAGCTTATTTTAGCTTAGTAATCAACGCAAAAATCATGACAAAAATAATTTCTGTAGAATTATTATTATCTCAAAATATATCCATGTTATATTTATACAATATTTTTACAATATACCTTTTCTGTTGCAAATACTGTCCTCCATCTTGAATTCATCTTTTAATCAAGCAAAGAGATTCGATCTGGTAAACGTTCCGATAAACAGATCACAATTTCGGCTCTATATGTGTTCACACGCAGCCCGAAAAATGGTGGGACAGATCTGGAGTCATCCATTGGAAGATTGATCCAAATCACGCTTCGACCATTTAAAAAGCGCGGATAATTATGTTCGAACCCAATAGCTTTCTATGTATTTATTTACATTTACATAAATAAAAGTTCATGTATACATTGTACACATGGACATAAATATATATTTTTTTTAACGGATTGATGAAAAAGAGGATAATATGAAATATTTCAAAAATTTGCGCTACATTGTATTTTTGTCAAGTGGCATGTCATAACGTGGCATGTCATGAAGTTATTTTTTACTACAGGGTGTGTCAGAATCACGCGATTTTTAAAAAAAATTGGCGAAGTAGCTCCTTGACCAAGCTGTATTATAGACACATATGATTGCTTATCTAAAGACACAGATACGAAAAGCCAACGACTTCAACAATCTCTCAAAAAATTTTTCAGCCCACAAACCTAACAACGACAGACAGCATACGTAATAACAAATGATCACTCAAAATGTTTCTCGTCGAAATCTATATAGGAGTCGATACTTCCTGGAAAGTCTCTGGCGAATTTCTTGATTGTGTCTAAGACCAGATTTGACCAGTCTTCTTGAAAAGCCGCTTGATAGCCTGAAAAAATAAATTTGCAGCTTAAACACAATAATAATAAATATAAAATAAAATCTTTGACCGCAATGCACTCAAATGAGTATGCCCGATATTGCGCTTCTTTAAGTAAAATGTTTGACTATGTCATCACTATAGATATATTGATTCTACTCAACTTCAAACAGCATATTCTACCCCTTAAAATCAGCCAAGTAGAAAAATGGATGTCTAAGTCGAATAAAAATTTTCGACGCTACTTGTACCCTCCCCTCCTCATAAAATTTTATTAAAAATGTTTTAAAACAACCTAAACACATCTGTAAAATCGGAATGATTGCAATATTTGGGACCGGACTGTCTAAACAGTATTTTAAAAAAGCTTTGAAAATCGAGCAAAAAAAGTGTCCGACCCAGCGGGGGAACGAACTTTTGGGGGTGTCCCTTTAGCGAGGTTCGACTGTATTATCCAAAAATCCTCCATGGAATCCGTTTAACGTCAAATTATAATTCCGAAATATTAAATTAAGTATATTAAATTAATTAATAAAACAGATTAAATAGCGGTTTGGTAACCCACAGAAAAAATTTTGAAATCGTTCTTAAATTTTATTTAAAGATGATTGAAAATAAAACTGTTAGGCAATTTTAAAAAAACATAGTCTCTTTGATGCTGTCAAGTCTGTGACATGTTTTTATGAAATTTAAAATGTCATTTAGTTCAACTTTACTTCTGCCTAAATAGTTCAGCACTTCTTCAACAGGATATAAATTAAAGTTTTTTACTTTTATACGTTTCATTTAGACTCGATAAAATCGCTCAATAACAAGGTTATTGATTTTAGTCAGCTAACTTTGTGCTTTCATTTAGCATGTATTATTATTATAATTATCTTTTTATTAGCACCAGAAACGCCGGTTGTATCAAGTGATAATTCTGACCCAGTTTTCATGCTGAAAACAATGGTGCGGTTCCCTTCTTGCTTTAATCATTGACGAAGTAGGTGAAAAAGAGTGCGAAAGGTAACTGATTGTTAACTGACCACCCACAAGTTTTTAATCCATGCGCCACTATACCCAGATTCAGGGGGCGTACGCAGAAGGGGGAGGGGTTGGTTGCAGGGGGTCACGTCAGAGTGGAGGAAAATATGAAAGAGATTGAACTGTTTAATTGAAAGTGTTATCATTTGATGTAGAATAAAGTGTTTGAGGACCATTCAGTCGAAAATTGAACATGTTTTTGAAAATGTACTTTTTTCAAAATTTTCAGATCACAGCCTTGTCCTTGGTCGATCAACCGGTTGATCAAAGGGTCAAGTAGTAGGTTAATTTTGGTAAAATTTTTGGGTTTCCCACCGGTTGATAGAAAATTTTCTGTAATCAACCGCCACATATACAGTCGAGTCTCGATATAACGCGACCCCGATATAACGCGAGTCTCGATATAACGCGACCCCGATATAACGCGAGTCTCGATATAACGCGACCCGATATAACGCGAGTCTCGATATAACGCGAACCTGATATAACGCGAGTCTCGATATAACGCGACCCTTCAAATGATCCCAGCAAAAGAAAGTCAGTCAAATTTACCTTCGATATAACGCGACCCTTGAAATACCGCGACCTTTTTACTGTCCCGAGGGGTCGCGTTATATCGAGACTCGACTGTACCACCAACCTGTTGATTGTTTTCTAATTGATCAACCGGTTGAGAAAAAGGATCAACCGGTGGTTCATTAGCGAACAAACCGGTTGATAGCGCTGGTTGATTGGCCAAGACTGCTCTCAATACAGCACTTTGTTTTTTTTTCATTAGTCGACAAATGTGTTTTAATTTTTTTGTTTAATCGCAGTGGATATTATTAAATATATATATATGCTATTTTCACATGAATTTCGAAAAATATAATAAATTAAGAAAGTTAAAATTGATAAATTAACAGAAAATAGATTTTCTATCAAAAATATTAATTGATTTTATACACTAAGTAAGTGATACTTTTAACTCATGCTCGTGTACCTTACGTTAGTAGAATGCTTTTTGAACATGCTTTTAAAGAATGTTCATTTAAACCATAAATAGGTAAAAACAAAGTAAGCAAACGTTTCTCAGTTACCGCATTTCTTCTAATAGGAGCACCGGTTCGCTTATTTTTCGATCTACCGCTAGGGGGTGCGCTTATTAGAGCGGGTGCGCTTATTTTTCAACACAGCGAAAACCTTAGTGAACACGGTAGTATGCCAGCTTGCCAATATGATTGTGCGCCAATGTGATCCGGCGCCAAAATGTTGTTGGCGCCAATATGATGCTGCTCCAATCGCCATTGGCGCCATTTGAGTTGTTGTCATTTTGTTGTTTGCGCCAAATAATTTAGCGCCATTTTGTTGTTCGTGACAAATGATTTGTCGCCATTTTTGACTGACAACAAAATGAATCGATGTCAATTCTTTGAATTGTAAATTGCCAATTAGTGTTTCAACCAAAACTTGTTTCTCTCAAGTGTCTTCACAGTCAACATTTACCGTTTTATAGGAAGCGAACGCCATGGATGTTCGAGTCGTACTCTTTCGAAGACAGTGGTGATGAAATGTTCCCAGAGCAAATGCAAATCACAGCGCCTATTTAGCTAAAAAACAGAAACAATGAAAGTGATGAGAAAGAGGACCATGAAAAAGGAAAAAGGACCATGAAATTCAGCAATGGTTAGCGTTTCCAGATGCAGATCCGCAGTTCTTCGAGTCAAGTCACGGGGCAATGATTCTCTGCTATGAAGGTGAGTCTGGTCTATTCTTATGGTTTCTTTATGCTTAGAAAATAAATAAAGAATTTCCTTTTGCCTTTCGATACCATCTCGCATCTCAGGATAACAAGCAGCAATTATATCAGTGCCAAGAATGGAGGGGAGGATGTCCGAAACAAATTTTGATGAAAGGCATTGTCTACATCAAAGAGAACCATGTGGGTCATGATCATCCCGGCAATCCGATTGACACAAAAAAACAAAGTCTCGAACATCGGGCCATCGAACTTGCAAGAACTACCAAGGTAGATTAAAAGTTATTTTAAGTATAGAAAATTACGATAATTAAGGTTGGCGTAAGAGATATAATTAACACGGTCATACGCGAGAAGGGAACTTCAGAGGCGGCTCAAGCACACATCCCGTGGGACTCACTGACTCGTCATCTATACACCGTTCGCAGGGTAGGAAAATTAATTTAGTGGATTAGTTAAAGATGAACTGTTATCTAGGCTGCCAACAAGTATCCTTCAGGACCGACGGACCCAGAGCACTTGAGAATTTCTGAATCCTACACCAAGCATTACAATGATAGGAAATTTATTTATTATGATGATAAAGCTGGGGAGCCAAAAAGAATGATCATTATGTCTTCACCGAAGATGCTGACGGTGAAATTTTCAAAAAATTACGAAAAATTATTTATGAAACCCTTACAGGAACTTTCAAGAACTAGAACGGTGGTGGCTATTGATGAAACCTTTAAAGCTCGTACCGATGGATGGGTTCAAAATGTATCAGTTAGCGTTATGATCAGCAAGTAAGATAGGAATATAATGACAAGTTTTTTTTTGCAACAATTTCTTGATTATATTCAGGCATTTCGTTCCTGCTTGTGTCGCATTTCTGAGCAAGTTTCAGATAATATTAGGTTGTAACATAAGTTCTGTCGGTTTTTGTTCACGAAGCTTTTGTTTCAATGTAAAATATTTCTACCATACTGTTATATGTCATTTTGTAGAAAAGAATCTCCTATTTCATCGCTCCATTTCAGATTTCACAATTTTACAACAAAATGTTGACTATTAGCCTTCAAGAAATGATCTTGAAGTTAATCTTGAAGTGTAATTTGTCCTCAGTCTGCTATTATCTCTCTGGTTTTTCAAGCTTACCATCAACTCTTTTGGTTTTATTAGAGGTCACCATAAGCTCTTTTCTGCTGCGATAAACCTCGCAAGCAAAGGGGCTGACTTAGAGAAAGCAGATAACTACATAGACCCCATGTGGACCTCAGAGATCATAGACTGTATGTTGAAACTGTACAGACTGTATGTTGTGAACTTTGTTCACAATACTCCCTCTGGATTGTCTTGACTGTGAATTGTCCTGACTGTGAATTGACCTGACTGTGAATTGTCCCAGACTGTGAATTGTTAATACTGTGAATTGTCTATTCTGTAAATTGTCCTGACTGTGAATAGTCCTCACTGTAAATTGTCCTGACTATGAATTGTCATGACTATTAATTCTCATGACTGTGAATTATCTATACTGTGAATTGTCTATACTGTGAATTGTCTCGACTGTGAATTATCCCGACTGTAAGTTGTCCCTACTGTGAATTGTCCCTACTGTGAATTATCCTGACTGTGAATTGTCTTGACTGTGAGTTGTACCCACTGTGAATTGTCGCAGACTGTGGATTTTCCTGACTGTGAATTGTCTTGACTGTGAGTTGTCCCTACTGTGAATTGTCGTGGCTGTAAATTGTCACAGACTGTGAATCAATCATACTGTGAACTGTCTCGACTGTGAGTTGACCTTACTGTGAATTGTCCCGACTGAATTGTCCTGACTATGAATTGTCGTGACTATTAATTGTCATGACTGTGAATTATCTATACTGTGAATTGTCTCGACTGTGAATTGTCTTGACTGTGAGTTGTACCCACTGTGAATTGTCGCAGACTGTGGATTTTCCTGACTGTGAATTGTCCGGACTGTGAATTGTTCACACTGTGAATTGTCTCGACTGAATTGTCCTGACTATTAATTCCCCTACTGTGAATTGTCCTGACTGTAAGTTGTCCCCACTGTTAATTGCCCTGACTGTAAATTGTCACAGACTGTGAATCAACCATTCTGTGAATCGTCTTGACTATGAGTTTTCTCTTACTGTAAATTAGCCTGACTGTAAATTGTCTTGACTTGAGTTGTACCCACTGTGAATTGTCGCAGACTATGAATTTTCCTGACTGTAAATTGTCCATACTGTAAATTGTCTTGACTGTGAGTTGTCCATACTGTGAATTGTCCTGACTATGAATTGTCGTGACTGTGAATTGTCATGACTGTGAATTATCATGGCTGTGAATAGTTCATACTATGAATTGTCCTGACTGTAAATTATTCATACTGTCAATTTTCCATACTGTGAATTGTCTTTAATGTGAATTGTCTATTCTGTAAATTGCCCTGACTCCGAATTGTTTTTATGCCACCACCTCTTCCTTCTTTTTCTAAGGGTCTATGCACATCTGTTCTCTTTACACCTCCCCTATTTTTCTCAGACTCTCCTCAGTCTGCTATCATCTCTCTGGTTTTCTATGAGCTTACCATCAACTCTCTTCTGCTGCGATAAACCTCGCAAGCTGCTGCGATATATCTCGCAGGCAAAGGGGCTGACCTAGACAGAGCAGATATCTACATGGACCCCATGTGGACCCCAGAGAGTGTTTTCAGTTGTCCGAGCTGATGTGCTACCACTACACCACACTACCTCTTCCTTCTTTTCCTAAGGGTCTATCCATATCTGCTCCTTTTACTTTTTTCTAGTTCGTTCATCTAGTGATTGCGGAGTGCGACGGTGAACTCATCCACGGTGAATTCATTCAGGGGTAATTCATCCACGGTGAATTTATCCATAGATGAATTCATCCACGGTGAATTTATCCATAGGTGAATTCATCCACAGGTGAATTCATTCACAGGTGAATTCATCCACAAAAATAAAATTATATTGTTTTACACCTATTCAATTAGTTTTTGCGTAATTTACTGTGTTTAAACAATAGATTTTTAAAGTTTTATTAGCGTCGAGAAACAAGCAAAATTGTACAAAAAATGAAACAATTGATAACAAACGTATTTAGAGATAAATCCTCGCTGTGGCGTTTTTTCACCAGCCCATCTTGCAGACACTTTCTCTTCGGAGATTGCAAATTCATTTCGGAGAGGTTCGATTTATTTCCAAATTGTTGGATGACTTGCAGCAATTGTTCGCACTAGCTGGCCATTGAAAGACTCGATGCTGTTGCTTGTTCTTGGCTCATCTGAGAACACAAGCTTGATAACGTTCTACTTGATAATCGCGAATCTCTAAGTAAAAATTATTACAACCATCAGTCTATAGCAATACTTTGGTTTCCTTCGTTTTTCCCCATTTGGTTAACCAACGTACGAGTCCTCAAAGTAATCCAGAATCGGCTCCATCTGCTTTGCAAAAGTTGAATCTTCCAGATACTCCCTGAAACCATAGTTAATTACCAACAACATAACAACAACAATAATACCTTAGCTTGGTAAAAGCCATTGATACTTCCTCGATCGGAGTGAAAGCCAGTGCAAGAATCAGATTTATTTCACGGCGAAATGCTTCATTGTTATCGTACAATTCATTGCTTCCCTTTGCGACGGCATTTCTGAATAAACAGTAAGCTTTCTTAATACTTCTTTTTACGCTATTAAGAAATAAACAGTTAGCAATAAAATTCACAGAATAAATGCATATTCACGTTAGGAAAAATTTGAACAATCGAATTAAAGAAATAGCCCCAAATTCTATCATTCTTCAGATTTTTTACTTCTATGAGATCATTAACTATCTTGTAACTAATTTTTCAATAACTAACTTTTCACACTTTGGTTGTGAAATTATCGTAGACTGGAAATTAGTCAGCTCCTATATGTCCAGCAAATTTCACTTTTTTTTTATTTTTTAAATCACTTTTCATGCATTTTTTATATAAATTGCTCCCATCTAATCTACGGATTCATGTAATTTTTACAGGTTAAGCTTTTAAGGTCAAATATAGACATTTATATGTGTGTATTTATAATATATATGATTTTAAAGACCCAGTTTTTGCCTCGTTAAGTATAGCTTCATTGTTGTGACCGCATTAAAGCCACCTAAACTACATCATCAAATATTTATGGTATTTGCATATTATTTTACTTTGATATTATCAGCCAACTTATTGATTTTTCTTCATGTGCAACTATAACGAAAAATACTATTTATAAATTCTAAGCCCAAGCCAATAATTTAAGAGATCAGAACAAATTTTATTTTTCTGGTCATAGTTGTTGGCTTACAGTTGTCCAGCAGCACAAAAAGCACCTACCCTCGAAAAGTAGTTGACCACACTTGAACAGCAACTTGCAGCAAAAGATTTAATTGGAAAATCAACTAATGGCCAAAGTCTGGCGAAAAAATAATCTAACGTGAAAGTAACCACCCGAAAAAACCGAGTCAAGATTCTTAATTAAAGACACAAAAAATCGTTTTGAATAATTAAATTTGTGTTCCTTCCATTTTAGTCATTCAGACACGCTGTGACTTTTTCCAACTTTTACAGCAATCACACGCTGTAACTTTATTTTCGACTAAGATACCAAACAAGGACAAATTTTTTAAGTATTTCTTATTATTATTAAAAATATGCATTGTAAAAATTAATTTATACAAAATAGTATTGAACTGTTATTTAAACTTCGAATGAGTTATTCATAATAAAAGTTTATTCATAAATTTATAATATCTGTGAAAATATCTTTTATGACGGTACTTAAAATCGAAAATCTGAGAATTTAAAAAAAATTGAAAAAAAAATTTTTTTCGTCTCGCGAGAAATTCGTCATTTTACAAAGATCGTGAACAATTTTTCGTACCACTCTGTACCAGTCCGTACTAGTCTATAGTTGTCTATTTGAGTATCGCATCTCTTTTCAATTAAATACCGAATGAAATTTTGAAAACATTATTTGTAAAACAAAAGCTCTCTCTATTCACATAATAAGTGCTTTTTGCATCAAGATAATAAGACTTTTGAAATTTTTAAAAGAAATTTACAACTTACATGGTGAAAAAAAAATTTATTATTTTCTCACTGCCATTGGAGATTCTAAAAGCATGGCCTTTTCAGGGTCGAAAAGTATTTTAACCGGTCACAAATAAAAGTACCACGAATCGATAGTACGGTGAAATCTTGTTAATTCCTTATTTGATCCAGTGGTAATCCACTGGATTTGACAACTTTGGTGGCAATCCAGTGGTAATAAGTGGCAATCCAGTGGCACTTTGTGGCTGAAACAACCTAAAATCACTTCAGGAGTTCAAAAAAGGTATTTTTATGAGTTCTGATAAAAAATTGATTATACTCCGGTAGGGTCGAAAATTTCATTTTGTTGGTTCAGAACAAAATTAATTAGGCGGAAAATATTCCCTTTTTCCCCTTCTGTCCTGATATCACAACATTTCTTCTATTAAAGAGTCTACACAAAATTGTGACCATAGTGGCAGCAAACATGTGTTTTAATTATTTCAAATATAATCATTTCCTAATTGCTAAACAAATACCATGTACAGGTAAGTTTAGCACTTCACTCTTGTATTTTCTTTAATCTTATTACTTTTTTTTACTTGATCACAGTGTGTCGCAATAGAATTTACAATTTTATGCAACAGTTTTAACTAAATAAATGAACAAGTCTATCAATAATCAAATGAACATCATGATTTAGAAGTCGATGCTTCACAATATTAACAATTTCAACAATAAAACTTTTTTATTTGATATTTTTCCATAAAGTATTTATTTTATTTTTTTTTTTTTTTTTTTTTTCCGTCTCACTGATTTTTTTGCCCGTCTTGAGCACCTACCAAGTATCCAATTTTACTCTCACAAATTGTGCGAATTCGCAGATTTTTTAGTGGTGTTTTTTTTAGTGGCAACAGTGGTGTTAAATAATTATTCGGTTTCATTTAACTGACTGAGTTTCTTTTTTTGGTTCTTATCGGTTATCCGCACCCCACCCCATTGTTTAATAAATATGATGATGATGTAACTTGACTATTTTGTGGAAAAAGTAAGTGGGGTGCGGATAACCGATAAGAACCCTTTTTTTTCTCGTTTAGTTTTTTCGATCTTCTTTTTTAGTTCTTTAAATTTAAACCAAAATTTCTCAAAATCTTCATATTTTCGCCCAGAATCCAAATCTTTTGAAATTTTTGGCGCTACCGGAGTATAATACCCCCCCCCCACCAAATGAATTTTTTTTCAAAGTGTTTCCAAACACCCTATATCGACCCGAAATTGCCTCGGGAGTTCAAAAAAGACATTATTTTTGAGTTCTGGTTAATAAAAAATTGAGTTTTGGGATCACCCAAATATACCTATTTTGACCATTTTTGAAGGGATTTAGGGCCATATTAGGGTGAGAAAGGACCAAAAAAGGGCCAATTTAGTGTGAAAAGGAAGATGTTGAACATAGATTTGTTGACTGGGACCTACCGCATAAATAAACTCTGGTATGCATACATTTTTTATGCATCCAGAGTCACTTTCGAGTGATTTGTGTCTAAGGTATGTGGGTGTGCGTATCTCAACTCCAAGCAACCAAGCCCCTGCGCCGCCGAAGGGGGCGCAGGGGACTTGGTTGGTTAGAGATGCGCGCACTCACTTACCTTAGACATAATTCCGAGAAGACTCTTGAAAAAAAATGCATTTAGAGACTATTGTTGCCCAGCTCCAGTGACCAAAACATGCCAAAACAGGCAAATGGTCAAAATTTCGAAATGTCCAAAACTCAATTTTTTATTAACCAGAACTCAAAAATAGTGTCTTTTTTGAACTCCCGGGGCAATTTTGGGTCAATATAGGGTGTTTAAAAACACTTTAAAAAAAATTTCATTGGGGGGGGGGGTTTATACTCCGGTAGGGTCAAATTTTGACGCTACTGGCTTATAACACCCTCTCCCCCCCCCCAAAAGCTACTTTCTTATATCGAGTTGAGATGCACATACCTTAGACACAAATCATTCGAAAGTGACTATGGATGCATGGAGGGGGCTTGGAGTTGAGATGCACACACCCACATACTTTAGACACAAATCACTCAAAAGTGACTATGGATGCATGGAGGGGGCTTGGAGTTGAGATGCGCACACCCACATACCTTAGACACAAATCACTCAAAAGTGACTCTGGATGCATGGAGGGGGCTTGGAGTTGAGATGCACACACCCACATACCTTAGACACAAATCACTCGAAAGTGACTCTGGATGCATGGAGGGGGCTTGGAGTTGAGATGCACACACCCACATACCTTAGACACAAATCACTCAAAAGTGACTCTGGATGCATGGAGGGGGCTTGGAGTTGAGATGCGCACACCCACATAACTTAGACGCAAATCACTCGAAAGTGACTCTGGATGCATGAAAAAACATGCATACCAGAGTTTTTTTTGCCGTAGGCCCCAGTATTCAAAACTATGTTCAACATCTTTGATTTTTCGGCCGAAAAGGGTTTCCCCCCTCTTCAGGCCTGGGGCTACGAGCCAGAGGCTCAGCCATCCAAAAGTTAAAGGACAACCATCAGGATCCACCCGGCTGATCGGTCTGATCAACTCGAGTACTTATACTTTTACGTGCACCACAAGTGGGTGGAGTTGAAAGCGCCTTTACTGCTTAGAGAATTAATACTCTTTGGTACTTATAGGCATTTTAGAAGTGGCCCCTGTTTTGTCCCTTCCCCTCCCAATACAGCCCATAATCCTTTTAAATTGCTTTTCTAGCCTTTTTACTACAAAATTATTACTTAAAAATGATTTTCAGACACTCTGAAAAAACTTGATTTTTTTTTGGGGGGGGGGGGGGTTGTATAAGCCAGTAGCGCCCAAATTTTTTATAATTTTGTCCAACAGCTCAATTCTTGAAACGACGGTGACGGGACGGGCTCGGAAAGACGGCGATCCCACTATGGCCTAAACCGAAGCAGGTCTGTCTTAATAAGACTCGTAAACGACAAATTTAAAGCTATGATTTTCAGGTTGTAGAAAATTGAAGTATGCTCAACAAAAAAATTTAACATACAAATAGGCTTCTCATACATAGAATAAGGCATTATCAATAAATATACATGAACAGTTACTAACTATCATGCTTATCGATAAGTTCTGACAAAATGTTTGTCTGATAAAATTCATTAGATATGAAATTCATTGGATATATTAGGTTTTAGATAAGTAGATACCGTATTTCCTCTAATTTAGCCCCCCCCCTTCCTCTTTTTTTACTAGAACTTCATAGTTAAGGCTATTTTTGATTTACAATTTTAAGATTTGGCATCCGAAAAATTTAGCCCCCGGGGGCTAAATTACAGGAAATACGGTAATACTACCGTATTTCTTTTAATTGCAGTCACAGGTCGCTTATTTTTCGATCGACCTTCAGGAGGTGGAATTCAGAAGAGGGCGGCAATCAGAGGAGGGGTGTGTCGATTAATTTTTTGACTATAAATTTGAAGCAATTGACTAGACCAACAATGAAATTTTTATCCTATTTTATATTTTCATGATTTTTGTGCAAAATTCTAAGGCGGATTTTTTTTCAAATAAATGAATAAAACCAGAAATTTTAAAGCATCATTTTCTACACTTATCGTTCACGTAAAGATTTTTGGATCCTTCTCGACATATACCTTTCCATCAATTAATAGTTTTCTTGGCTAATGAGTTGAAGCCTTGAGAGTTAGAGATGCCCGCACTCACTTACCTTAGAAATAATTCCGAGAAGTACTGTTGTTCAAAAATTCATATAGAGTCTTTTTTAAAGTTGAAAACATGCTAAGACAGTCAAAGAATACAAAGATTCAAATTTCTAAATTTCTGCCATAAAGTGGTCTTTTTATTTTCCTTCCTCTTCCAATATAGCCTATTTTCTCTTAAAACTTCAAAAAGCGCCAATTTAAATTTTTGAAATTTTGACTAAAAAACCATGATATTCCAGGATTATCTACTTCATGAATACTGTGGCGACGATAATAATAGTATTTTATAGCGCACGGCTACTGCAAGGGAGGCAGTTAGATGGCACACAAATAATGAACAGACTTTAGGCGATTCAAGAGCTTACCTGGTTAGACCACTGACTTCTAAGAAAGAATTTTTTCGGGCATGCACAATCAAATAGTACTAGCGTGCGCTCACTTCACATTAAAAGTTTCCTTGGATTTTCCAAGCCGAGAGAGATACTTGAATAATGATAAGGTTTAAATTTCTAGCCGCACATATAAAATTTCATTCAACTTCATGCTGAACCAGTTAATTAAAAGTAGGAAATAGAACAAACGAAAAGTTACTTGAGCCCTGAGCACAAAGATGAAATTAAAAAAGTCTGAACTATGATTTGTATGGGTATGGTTCAAAAAGGGCGGAGCCTAACAGCCTCCTATACCTATGGGCTTCTCTTTGAAAGTGTCCCATAGGTATGAGGCACAAAGGCGGCATCCTTTCAAGTGCGAAAACTTGGTGGTTGTACTACTGATTTGTTTTGTATTTTTGCGGTTGTTTCATATATTTGATTTCACTAATATATTTTTTTAGTCTTAAATTTTTAACAGGAAAAGTATGTTCATAGCTTTTAGACTTTTAAGCTGAATAATTTAGTTAATAATCTAATCAACAATTTCATCTGTTTCTCATGAAAAATATATACGGCATCACAAATTATGATATGCATGTATCATTTTAAGTTTTATCAAATTATTAAAAGTTATCGAAAAAAAGTTGTTTATTTGCTGAATCAATCACATGTATCGAAGCAATCGCAGCATGAGATTTATATGTGTATGTTTTTATCTATGTCTGTGTTTTTTGTTTTAGTGTTTTTGACTGAGTGCCGAAACAGTGAAATAAATAAACAGAAATAAATAAAAAAAGATGCAAACCAGCTGACCTTTTCTTAACTCTATAAGTCCGCAATTTCCAGCTGTAAGCTATCCTTATGCATTCATTAATAATTCCTTAACTATGCACTGATTTTTCTATGTTCACTTTATTATGCACTAATAAGACAGCTATCGTTGCAACGACACTATGATATTAACATATGCTATTAACAAACTTAGAGAATTTTTTTGAAGTATTAGGTTGTCTTAAAAGTTCTGTCGTTTTTGCCTTGGTCCCCCAATACAGTACGTAGTCTCACAGCAATCTTCAAAGGATACGTGCTATTGTGTGTCGATTGTACATTTATACTTGAAAATTCAAAAAAGACGAATTTTCATATACTTTTGAAAACGGTCTAGGGAATGAAAATAATGCACTAACTAAGTCGCCTGCAACAAACATCAGTGGCGACGCCGATTGTCTCAAACAGGCTTTGTTGATTGGGCCCTCTTTGAGCCCGCCACCCTCACAACTATGGTTGTGTAAAAGCACTCTCACATCTTAGTCGGCATCTGCAATTGCATGCGAAAATACGCTAATTTTATAATGACGGTTTTTTTAGTTTTTATTTGTCTTTTTTATTTTTATTTTTTTTAGTTTTTATTGCCGCGTAACCAAATTTTGCTTTGTGAGTCGAAATTTTGAATTAAAAGATACTTCACTTTTTGAAACGCCAAAAAAATTTTACTTTGAAAATGCTAGTCAAAGTCTTTCTGTCTGCAAATAATATTTCAAGAAAAAAATTTCTTAGCTACATTTACGCTTGTTAGAAATTAGTTCAGATGAGTTTCTTTATTCTATATACATTTTTCATCATTTCTGCAGTATTTTCTTATATTAGGTCGCGTCAAAAATACGCGTAATTTAGACTTAGTATCTCCTGTTATATTTTCGCATATTTTTTGAAATTTATGTTTGACGGTATATAAAGTAAGCTTTTTTGTTGTTTTAAGTTTTAATCGCTTTTTGTTGGCTGTGTAATGTTTCTTATGTCTTGATGGACAAAATAATGTTTGTTACGTTATGCTGTTTCTGTTTGATGCTGGGCATAACAAGCAGTGCCAAGTCAAAATTCCGCGTATTTTGGAGTGTTATTAAAGAGTTTTAAAAAAATAATGAAGAAGAAATGAATAAAGAAATTACAAATTGACCAAAAATGCCCGATTTTGCTTCACGAAAATGATTTTTTTAAAAATACTTTTGCTTTTGTTGCCAAACAATGATTTGCCGATATCTGTGTGAGGTCTCTAGACTTTGCTTACATAACTGTTTAGCACATATTTTAAGAGAAAAAGAATCTTTCTGTTTCAATTGAAAAAAAAGAGATCACGAATAGAGTATAAGAGACTTTGACCGAACCAGATCGTGGTGGGGCGAAGTGGGTCCAAACTGTTTCGTCGCCACGATTTCCGTCGCCCACCATTCTCGCCGCCACAATTTTTGTCGTCACAATTTTTGTCGCCGGCATATTTTCGTCGCCTTAATTCTCGTTGCCAACATATTTCGTCGCCGGCATATTTTTTGCTTGAGCTGTTAAATCGAGCAATTGTGCGAGTGGAGCCAGAAGTCGAGCTAGAGTGGATCGATTCCACGCGCAGTGACAAAAGCAAGCCGATTCATGATGGAGCACTTTTTAAATTCGACAAGGATTCTGTGGATAAGAAACTTTCGTTCTACAGATGCGATCAGAGGGAGTTTGGGTGCAAGTTGAGACTACATCTCGTGAGGGCGACGAAAAAATTGCGTTCAGTTGTCGGTTCTCATGCGATCCATCCAGTCTCTCCTTGGCGGTCAATCATTGCTATGGTGCGCGATGAGCAATTTCGACTCATCACAACTTTCACTGACATGGTACGCATTGCTAAATTTGATTAGATAATTGAATAAATCGGTGAGCGGACGTCGAAGCAAAGAAGTTGAGCAAGAAAGAATGGTCTCAAGGAGTTATCACAGATTTGAAAAATATATGATTTGTTGTTGAAACAAAATTGTGGCGACGAAATTTGTGGGCGAGGAAAACTGTGGCGACGAAAATGGTGACGACAAAAATATACCGGCGACGAAAATATGCTGACGACCAAAATTGTGGGCGAGGAAAACTGTGGCGACGAAAATCGTGGCGACGAAACGGCCTGGACCCGACGAAGTCTCCACTTTTACTATATGTTAATCTTGTAGTCAGAAATAACGAGTATTCCAAAAGTTCGGAATGGACTTCTGATTTAATTTTTCAAAGTAAAATAATGTTTATGAAAAATCTTTGGAAACAGCTTTTCATCTTCTTTCAAAAGCTATTTCAAAATATCTTGGATAGCTTTAGGAAAGTTCCCAGTCGGCTCCGAACAATTGTGATGTAATTTCAAAAAGTCGACGAGCATTTTCAGTACTTTAGTTGTTGAAAGTTCACAAAAACTTTCAATTCTCACAAGAATATTTTAACTGTATGTTGTAGCAAAATTTTAGCGAAACAAAACTCACTTTACAGAATGGTTTTTCAAAACCTGAATGTTGAGGTATGGCCTTTTGAGAAAAAAATTTGGCTCACCTTGGTACTGGCATTAATTTTTCTGAAATCAATTGATTCTGGCAAAAATTAATTCTGAAAAAATTCGAACTGACAATAATTGGTCTTGACCAGATTTTTTTGGATAAATTTGTTTGGTAGTTAAATGTTCATGCAAATAATTGTTTTCGATTTATATTAAACTGTAAATAATTGGAAATTGGGTTTGATAGGACCGAAATTACGATTTCAGCAACCTGAACCCCAAATATTTGAGTAGGTACTACTTGGATAGGATATCCTTCTCGGTGGACTGGGAAATCAAATTTATTAAATCAAAAAACAAATAATCTTATCACATGTAAAATCCTGTGGGAAATCGAGTTTGTTAAGACCAAAAGTTTGATTTCACCCGACCGAACCCCGAAATCCAGGGTAGTTACCACCTGGTCAGGTGGATATCCATATGGATGGCCTAAAAATAAAATTTTTCAAAAATCAAAATACAAACACTTTTCTTTATTCAAAATTGTGTGGAGAATTGGGTTTGTTACGACCAAAAGTGTGATCTTATCGACCCAGACCCCAAAACCCGAAATGGGTACCTTCTGGTCAGGTGGATATCCATTTACATGAGTTAACCGAATAGATCCATACCAAATTGGTCTAAACACGAATTGGCCCACACATGAATTGATCCGCATTTTTTAAAATTTGTGATTTTTTAAAAATTTTGCGGGAATTTAATTTTTTTGAACCAACCAAACCAAGTGGTCGTCCACTTGGATCAAATTTTTTTTTACGTTTTTCATTCATTTTTCACTTGGTTCAGTTGGTACGTGGATTATCCAGTAGAACTGAGGTTGGGTCATAGAAAAAACATTTAAAACGATGGTAGTTCTTCACAAGACAAAAATATTACTATCTTTTTTGGGGGTCTGGGTGGGTGAAACCGGGGTTTTGGTCCCTAACAAACCCAATTAGTAACACGATTTAACGTATGATAGGACGATTTGTTTCAGAATCTGACTCAATTTTTTTCAGGTCATCCAGGTCCAAAAGAAGCCAAATTAATACACAACCATTTTTTACTGGAATCTTTAATTTCGAAACCATTTTTGCTAATACAAGTTTTATTCAAAAAAAATATGGTCAAGACCAATTATTGTCAGTTTGAATTTTTTCCAGAATTAATTTTTGCCAGAATCAATTGATATCAGAAAAATTGAGGCCAGTCTCAAGGTGAGCCAAAATTTCTGTGAAAAACCTTTTCGTGTCGAGACGAATGCCATTATTGCGGAAAAAGCGCAAAAAAGCGTTAGCCAACTACCCACTCACACATGCCGAATATTTTACAAAGATACTATATAGAGATACGATCAGTAAACAGAAAAAATCAATTTGATGAATTAGAAATTAAATTTGACATAACACGTCTAAAAGCTTTCTAATACACTAATAAAATCATTGAAGTGATTATGGAATTTCGTGTTTTTTGATTCATTTGTCAAACAGCTCATTTTTTCCCTCTACTTTCAAAAAAGTTGCTAAGTCTCATTTACGAAATCATTTTTAGATAAAATCGTTCTCAGCTTTCTTATTCAGCTTGGAATTCAGGACAAGGTTCAGTCACACTTGAAGCTTTTAAGTACGCTCGACTGTTCTAGTGTTAATGACACATAGAGACGAAAAAAAAACTATTTAAATATTTTCCTTTACTTATTTGACTTTTATACATTTCTTTATTTCCATACATAGCATAGCAGTAGCGACATGTATCTAAACAACTAGGACATGTTAATTTATTTAAATTGTGCAAGAAACTTAAAAAAAATTTTTTAGACTTTTTGTTATTCATATTGCAGTGTGTTTACCGGTTTTGTTTCATCAGTCCAAAGCGTTTATTCTGCCAATTTTTTTGTAAAAAAGGCTTTTTTGTTATTAACCGTCCATTTTAATAAACTAAATAAAATTTAAAAAAGTGCTGTTATATTAAAATACGCAGACTTCAACCTTTAATGACATTTTTTGACAAAGAGTATTTTTTAACAGGTTCATTCATGTGAAATTTTGTACAAAGTCTAATCTAAATACAATTTGAGTTATGTTACCTATCTTTATAGAACGTAAAAGTGGTAAAATGGAAGTAATTTAGTTGATTACTGATAGTACCATGCAATCTGTTACATGTGGAATTCCGAGCAATGAATTTGACCTATTTTCTAATTTTCAAATTACAAAAAGATGTTTCTTAATGTTTTATTCATACATGTAAATGTGCCAAGATTGACAGTAACAAGCATCATGTTAAAAAATTATATACATATCTTAATTAAATTTTTTATGGTGAGGTCAGTGTTTGTGATGTAAATTTTGCGCAACAAGATCAGTACAATCTTACGGTTATTAAAATGATGTAATACATAAAAAAAATTGGTGAAAAATCAACAGGCGAACAAGACTGTGCAGGGTAACACAAGAAACAGTCACATTGAAAAAATTGATGTACGTGAGTTCTTGCCTGGCCGATTTCCAAAATTTTCAGAAATCTCCGCAGTGTATGATTTTTCGAAAACAATTTATTCAACTTTCGCTATATACTTTCTGTGTTCTGCTAGTTGCTAGATTTGAGAAGAGGTTCTATGCTCGGAGACTCATTTTAGGTACCAAACACACCGCAAATATCATTTTCTACAAAAAAAATCAGAGGAGTAGACAAAATCACAGTTACGTTCAAAAATTTCAATAAAAAAATGAAAATAAAATTTTGCAAAAAATGTGACTGTTTTTGTGTCACCCTGTACACTCAAATCTGCAATCTGTGCATTTGCGTTCGGGTAAAAAAGTTCGGAGTCTTCACAATCGAATTTTAAAAATTCATTTCCTCAAATAGGTATTTTAGGTCTTGAACTGCGCTACAAGACAGCACTGTAAGGCTTTCGAGGTCCTGAATAACAGCTATCAGAGCAATTATTACACGACTTGTTCAACTAGACATTCTGAGCAAAATAATTTTTGTCACGCTTGACTGTTTAGGCAATAAAACACATATTTTGAATAACTTGTTTATTTTTAAATACTTTTTTTAATTAGAAAATACTAAAAACAACTTTTTAATTCATAGATGAGACACTTTTTTATTCGCATTTGCAATAGCATGGGGTGGGGATGGGATCTTCATTATTCACACAGGTGAATGTTTTTTTAAACCATTTTCGCAGGCTCTTTCACAATTAGTGCATTTATTTTCATCAGTTGCGTCAGTGTTAGTGTGAGTTAGTTGAGTTAGTGTGACAGATGCATTAGTCATCATCCCAATCAGCACTGCAACTAGAAGTGCCAATCATCTGACAAAACTTAATCTGTGCACATTTCAGCACTTACAAATTTTGCCATGAGTTGGTATTGAGGACTTGTGCTAAATAAATTTTGAGAAAACCAATTTGAGTATCATTAACGCACCGACCCTTCTTGGATATACACTCTCGTATACTTTTTCAACGCTTCGATGCTTTACATACTTTACATGCTTTTTAACCGCCTATATTTATAAAGAAATTCAAGTCAAGCATGATGGTGTCGGTCACTCTAGCTTTGATTACGGTTGGTTATGTTCATTTTGGGGTAAGAGCAGGGCTGCCATCTCAAAATTTTTTGAAAAAAGATATTTGGGCAAAAAAGAACTTTTTACCATTTTTGAACAAAAAAAATGCACTTTATTTAGTGCTTATTACCATTTAAAGCAAAAAAAAAATATTTTGACTGAAATTTGAAAAAAAAAAATTTGGGTTCAAAAAAGGACAAATCTTTTAAAAAGGACGGATAACCCCTCGATTGAATGTTTTTTTACATTTAAAAAGCTTATATTCACACAGAACTAGAATTCAACCAGAACTTTATCCAGAGTGGTCTGAAGTCAAAGTTAAAAATTCGCAATCTTTTTCTTGATACTGGCTTGGAGTGGTTCTCAACGCGTGCTTGCGAAAGAGCGCCTTTGAAATTTATTATCTTGGTTTGGAACACCTTTTGAGCAAATTAGGTCTAAAAAATTAGAAAATTATGCTATACTAAATAGCTTCAAATATTGGCTGTGTTTCGCACAACAAAATGGATGAACAGTCACGTCTAAATTTATTCAACGCGATTTTCAAAGTATCAGTTCTGAAAAAGTATTTGTGCCTTGAAAAAAAAATTTATTTGTGCTGAAAAAAATGGCTTGATAAACTACCTACTGCCTATTAACTAACGTACCGTATATTCTCGATTAGAAGGCCCTCTCTAATAGAAGGCCCCTCTCTAATAGAAGGCCCCCCTGAGGACCTATATATCAGCCTAGAAAAAGAAATTCACAAATCTGTTTTTCGCGTTTTCTTAGTTAACACGAGCTTACCTGATTCCACTTTTAAAATTTTGGTTGAGCACGCAAGAATCTCAAAATCGACCCAAATTTTTTCCGACTTTTTTAGGGTTGAAAAATAGAAGGCCCGGCCTTCTAATAGAGAATACGGTATTTACTTTAATAGACCTCAACTTTTTACTTTTTTTTTTTTCTCTAATAGAGTTGTAGTTGTCGAGGCCAAAATAATGCGAGTAAACCATGTTTTATCATAATTTATACATCGTTTTTAAAATTTCGCCTGAAATAAATCAGATGACTTAGTCACTTATTCGGTAGTCCAATTCTTTGCATTTGCTTGATGTGATGTACGCTACCAAGTGGTCAAGCTAAAACTATAGCTTGCTCGTGAGGACGAAATATTGCTCTAATCTACTTCCATAGTGATACATAGTCGTTCAAGGCGCTAAAAATATGGGCGTCCATATAAAAAATGTTATTGATATATATTGATATCAGTTTGAAATAATAACAGAGGACTACAAAAAGGTTTTCTACCCGTTTTGGTCACTGGAGCTAGATAAAAAAGTGTCTACATGCATTTTTTGATCAAGAGTACTCTTGGAATCACGTATAAGGTAAGTGAGCCCCTCATGATGGGCTAGAAGCTTGAGTTGAGATGCGCATACCCACATACCTTAGACACAATTACTCGTAAGCGACTCTGGATTCATGAAAGCATCATATCAAACTTATTTATGCGTAGGCCACCGGTAAGCGCCGGCGCCAGCGCAAATTTTCAAGGGCGCGCGGCCCGATCCGGCGCCCCCGGCGCCGAAAAAGGCGCGGCGGGGTAGGCGCCATACTTAGACGAGCGCCGCCGTCGGTGTGCGCCCAGTAACTTTTAAGAAAATTAGGGCGCCGTACCAGCACCGGCGCTCGGCGCCTTTTGGAAAATTGGTAGTCTGGCGCCCGCGCCTCTTTTTTCAATGTTTTCGATATATTTTTTTCTTATTATAGAAGCAGCATTTTTTAAACTTGGTTTGTACTGATTTTTTAAACTTTTTTAGCTTCTATGAACAAACAGCTCTATTTGAATTGTATATTATAAGTTGAAAAAGAGAGATAAAATTGTAATATAAAATAAAATAAATGAAAAATTTGTGTAACAGACCGACGCCCGGTGGTGCGCCCGGCGCCGATTGTTTCGGGCGCACAAGTATGATATACGGTTCTTTCGAACATGCAGGTATGCATACCAGAGTTACTTTTGCGTCAGACCCCACTACTCAAAAACATCATTGATTTTTGCCAGAAAGGGTTTCGCTCTTTTTCCGGCCAGAGGCTCAGCCATCCGAAAATTTCAGACCAACACTCCGAGCGCTGGGGAAGCGACAAACCTCAAAGATGCACCTGGTTGATTGGCTAGATCCACGTGTATTATGTATCAGTTGCTACAACCTTTGTACAATTAGTCTTTTGCCTGAATAATAAATGTTGCGCTTAAATAAACGTTTTTCTTTTGTTAGTTGATGGACTAAATTTTCTATAGATACGCACCATTCAAAAGAGCTGAATCTTGGCTATATTTCAAGCACAACTATATTTCAAGCAATTTCAATATAGTTCTGTATTCGGTTATTCTCGGTATAAGGTCACTTGCAATTTTTCTGAACATAGACTTCGCTTTGACCACTTTTCGACCAGTCCCCAGGGGCGATCTTATATCGAGGTTTGACTGTATGATAGATTTATCGTTATTATTGCTTTTTAAAATTTGGTTACGCTTAAAATTTCAGCTTCTTTCAAGAAACTATGGTTTCAGATACTCCTTAAAAATTATTGGGGGAGAATTGTTTATATTCCAGTAGCATCAAAAATTTTTTCAAAGTCATTCACTTTCTGATCTATTAAGATTTTAAACCAAGGCTGCCATACGTCATTTTTAAAAAGATTTGTCCTCATTTTTAGACCCCAAATATTTATGTATTTTTGAAGTTTTGGTCAGAATCTTATTTTTCTTCAAAATGGCAATAAGTACTAGATAAAATGCACTTTTTTATTCCAATTTCTGTTTTTTTACCAAATTTTTTTTAATCTTGAGATGGTAGCCCTGTTTTAAACAAAAACAGAGATCTTGTCAATTTACTGCGACTCATCATGATTTAAATGTCGTTTTTAATTATTTTTAGCATCAACTATGAATTTACTCGTATACGAAAACCACAACTAGTATGCTACAACTACAAAAGAAGAAACGAATTAAAAAACATCACATTGGAGTTCGGCTAAAAATAAAAATACACAATATCGGTCATTTTTATTTTGAAATCTAGTAATTAGCAGTTCTTCTTGAGTATTCCAGTTAGTCAGTTTTTGTACATTAGGCAACGATGAAGATACATGATCCTGTATACAAAAGAATTTGTAGTAGTGAGGGTGCTCAGCATCCAAAAAGCGCTAAAATTTCTAGGTTATTACCGCAGAAACTCTAAAGGGAATGATAGAAGAAAGAAGAGGAAATACTTTTTTTACTTTTGCTAAGGGTACTAGTTTATAAGGGAGTGTGAAGCTTTATTGAATGTTATAAAAAGCACGAATCACCATTTTTTGCTAATTTGCTAAAAATTTGCACCACTTTGCGAATAAACCGGTTTTGTCTGGTATTTCGTTTTGGCAAATTCTTGTTTCTCGTGCCAATTTACCCGAAACACATCTTTAGTAGAAATAATCGGAAAAATCGGATTCCGTTTTGGTAGTAAGTAAGATTATGAGATTCAGACCATTAACTATTTCAAAAAAGAACGTCTATTTGTAATGAATGCGTTTGTTGTTGGGAGTTGTTGCGAGTAACCGTTTGTAGCTGGCAACTTAAGATACAGTCAAACCTCGATAAACGGGCACCCCAAAAGTTCGTTCCCCAGCTGGGTCCATTTCAGAAATAGGGTGCCCGTTTTTCGAGGTTTTGCTTTTTTAGAGAAAAAAGTTTTTGGATTCTGAAAAACGGAAAACTCGGAATCCTTGCGATAGAACAGAATTTAAAAAAAGCTTTGAAAATCGAGCCGAAAAAAGTGTCGGACCAAGCTGGGGAACGAACTTTTGGGGGTGCCCGCTTATCGAGGTTTGATTGTATGAACCATGGTTAAAAAATCGATGTCAAAAGGTGTTTGTATGTGCGACCTTCTCTATAAAAGGCAGATGATGTTGAAATTTGAAGAAAATAGAAATTTCAAGAATACAAAACTTGGATTGATCCATAGCTCTTTAAATGACAATCGCTGTTGGTAACAATTAAAATTATTCCTTTAACAGTTTCTATCACTTCTTAAATACCGTTTTTCCTTACTTGCCGCACATGTGCGCTTACTTTTAAAATCTTTAAAAATAGGAGAACTTCGAATTTGATCTAGTGTTTTGGGGAGGGGGGGGTCTCAACTAAGATTCGAAGATTGTAATCGGTAAAGCTTGTCACAGTAAATAAAAGTCATCAAGTAGCTTAGCGAAATATTCACTCTCCTCTATCATATTAGTTTTCAAAGTTGGGGGTGTGAGGTTATAAGAGACTGTGTGGCAATTAGAAGAAAAACGGTAAGTATACAAGAAATAATAGAAAAGCAAGTTTTTTCAGAAATATCTTCAACACGGGAAAGACCGTATGTGTTAAAAATATATATTTTTGTGCAGAATTTTACGCTAAATATTATGGTGAAAATTTGAACAAAAAGATACTCCGTGGGGGTGAGCTGCATCTGTAAACCGGCCAAGTCATGATTTTTGCTATACAACTTCAAAGTGCCATGCTATCCCAATACTTGCAAAACTGAACCAGATGGCGCTACGAAATGAGCCAAAACAAGGGTTTTGCAGTGGCTAGCCAACAAATATTTAAAAGTGTATCTGAACAGTGAGTAGACGTCTGCTGCAGTTTTTATTGCTCTTTCGAATAGTACTCAATTGCTAGAAATAACTCATCAATATGACATTCAAAAGCTCTTAATCTGAGCATTCTTTTAAACATAAAATCAGACCAATCTAATAAATAAATTGCCTGGTCTTCTCTTTAACACTTAAAAGGCTGCTTCTATCAATGCGAGCGTCTTGTCAGAATTTCACGCTTCGGTTTTTTACGGCTTTTTTCAAATTTGCACCTTTTGTGGCGTTTTGTATTTTTATGAGTTTTAGACAGGAAATTTTATTTTGTATAAATTTAGGCCAGTTAACGTTGAAAAGAGTAAAAAAGTAAAAAATAAAGTAAAAAATAATAAAAATACAAAACGCCACAAAAGGCGCGAATTTTAAATGACCCGTGAAAAGCCGACGCACCAACAAATCTGTTGATTTTTGAACTACTTTTTCTCAGAACTTGCTGCCTTGTTTCGGTATCAAAATGATGTGCAGTTTCTGCGCTTTCTGTAACAGTCAAGCGCTGTGAAAAACGGTGATACCAACAATTTCTCGATCCTTTTAAAAAAGAACTTAATTTTTTATTTCAAATTTCTTTTTAAAAGTGCTATTATTTTGCAAGCTCGTATATGTTCGAAAGCTTGTTCAATTCTGCACCAGATAAATGTTTCAGCTACGGGGAATAGATGTCATATAAGCAGATAGAATAAAAAAAGCAACTCCAACCCGTCTCATAACATACAATCAACCCGTGAGGGTTTCATGGAAAGAGTTTTTTCAAAAAAATTTTTCTCCAATCTTGTTCAGCGTGAAATTCGGAACAAGACGCTCGTATTGGTAAAAACAGCCTTTCAAGTGTTAAAGTTGCATAGGCAAAATCATGACTTAGCCGATTCACTGATTTAACGCTCACGGAGTGACTTTGAAAAAATTCATCAAAATGTTCAGTATGAAATTCTTCACAAGGATATACTTTCAGGATGCATAGTTTTTTCCGTGTTAAAGTAATTTTAACACAGTTTTAAATTTTTTTTTTTCAATTTTGAAAAAATTTTCAATTTTTTCAATTTTTTCAATTTTAAAGTAACCTCTATCATGTCATTGAAAAATTTGTCTAAAGTTGTGCTACAGCCCAAGTCAACAGTGATTCTAACGTCATTAGTGCTTCTTGTGCAGTGAGCAAATGCTTGAGAGGTGTGAAAGTAGTCATAGACGCTTTCAATTGCAAAAGTCCCAGACGTTGGGCATAAAAAAACTTTTGATACACTATTGATTAAAGGGTGTGTGTGCAAAACATAATTTTGACCCATCATTAAATTCAGCATATTGCATTCACTAATTAAATTCTTCAATCTAATGTCTTCCACAAAGTTGTAACCTGCTAATGTAATGACCAGCTTTCCATTCTGCCAATACTTTCTGAGCTGATTAAGATGGCTAAGCAATTGAGGAAAGCGAGTAGAGGAATAGCTAGGCCTCAAATATATGTTCACTCGTTTAAAGCAGACAGTGGAGGCTTTAACTAAAGTTTTAAAATCAACTTTTTGGCCTTGATTATTGTGTGAGCAATTTAACTAAGTATGAGTAAAATAGGGATTGGCGTCAATTTCCAGCTCTGAATTGACCCAATTCGGTGTTGTATTAAGGTAGTTTCGAATAAGTTGAAGCAGTAGTTTAGAGCTATACCGTATCCGATGAAGTTGTGATCGAGTAAGAAAACTGCATGATTGCAAGAGACTGTCCATTACTATTAAGGCAAAAAATATATTATAAAACACGATTAATTATTTATAGAGCAAGAAGTTGTCATTCAAACTATTTTTAGGTTAAAAAGATTAAATTAGCGCCAAAAGTGCACAAATTTCACAATTGGCAGATTGGTAGTGTACGGGTAGAGTAGGATGTGCTGAACACCATGGTACCGCTCGTTTTTGCTTAAATCTGTGACGAACTTGGTGAAAAGGGTCCTGATGGTGAAAATTATTTGTGGTATAAACAGGGCTCCAAATCTTCCTTTTTAAAAAAATTTGTCCTTTTCTGGCACCCCAAATCTTGTTTTATTTTGAAAATTTAGTCAAAATCTTTTTTTTCGCTTTTCAATGGCAACAAGCACTGGATAAAATGACCCTTCTATAAAATGACCCTTCTACCCTGCTATTATCAAACCATCTTTAGCGTCACCAATCAGTCCAGAAAACAGATTTTGGAACATGAAAAACGTAAACAAATTTTGCTCCAAGTGGACGAATACTTGGTTTTTGTTGTACCCGGGTAGTCGCACCCAAGTTGGGAAACTCAGGTAGTGTAGTGCTACCCGGATAGTAATATTTTCGTCTTGTAAAAAACTTTGAATATTTATAGTATTTTTCTATTATCCAACTTTAGTTCTTATAGATAATCCATGCACCAACTATCGTATAAACTCTATCAGTTAGGCCGCATTATTTTTCAACCCTCTCAAAATCAGGAAAATTTCAGGTCGATCTCGAGATTTGTGGGTGTAAACTTAAAATCTAAAAATTGGGATTGGCAGAGCTCGTGGGAGTTAAAAAAATACAATTAACAGGTTTGCGAAATATTTTCTCTGCTTCGAGATACGGACCCTCCATGCATGCGCATTCGACTAACATGTTATCATGATTGGTAATTTTAGGATTATAAATTTATTTACTTCATATTATTTTTAATTATATCATTTTTCTCATTTTTTATAATAATAATTAGCTGAGACATCCATTCCTCCTGGACCTTGAACATGTAACTTCAAGACTTTTATCTTTTAGAAACCTTTTTATATATTTTATTAATATTCTATGTAATTTATTTCATCATTTGAAACTTGGTCAGAGGATTATAACAGGGTTCGTAATTGTCCTTTTTAAAAAGATTTGTCCTTTTTCGGGACCACAAATTTTTTTTTTGAAGTTTTTACTCAAAATATTTTTTTTCGCTCCAAAATAGCATTAAGCACTGGATAAAATGACTTTTTTTCTTCAAAAATGGTCAAAATGTCTTTTTTACTCAAATGTTCTTTTTTAAGAACGCTGGATCCTAAGCATATTATTCAAAAAACTAATTTTTTAATGAACAATTCGGAAAACAAATGTAGTGTAATTTTCATCAGTGGTTGCTATTCAAATGTTCTAAGGCCTGTTCCTAAAAGGAACTATACTATTGTATTCATTCTGATAGGCCGACAGACCCACACGCATTGGAATGGCACTGTGGTGAACCCGATTGCTCAGAATTCCACTGTAAACTAATTTCAATCCATTATCTTTATGTTCGGTGATTAAATGGTTGCAGGGGTTACTTGGAATGTCTCGGAATGTACGTTGGTCTGATCGACGGAACGCCTCAGACGACAAATCCGAACCAAGAGTTACTGAATTTGAAGGAATTTCTGACCATTTTGTGTCGTTTTGTATATATTGAAATTTTCGCCGTTAGCTCGAGCGACTCTTGATAATATAACCTGGTGTCCAATAAGTTCTGGCCAGGTTTTAAATTAAATTTTTTTTTATTTAGAAAAGTATTAAAGAATGACATCCAAATATACAGTTTTATTTCAGTTTTCTTTCTCTTTCGGTCGGCATTTAAAATTTCGTTGTGTAGTTTCGGAAAAGTCAGCGTTTTGAGCCGAAAACTTCTGAGGTCATTTTGAGAACTTGACGTGCATTTTCAACGTTTGAGCTTGTCAAACGTTTTATTGAAGCTCACGCGCTTTAGCAACATCTAAGCACTGTATTGTGGCACAGTTCAAGTGCAAATGGTGGATTTTTTTGCCATATGGTGGTTGTCTCACTTTTATTAAACAAGCGGTTTTTTTCTTAAAAATCAAAAATGTTTTAGTCTAAGACACTTTACAGAATTTTTATAGCTGTATGAAAGCCCTCACTTTGCTTTATTAAAGACGCACTTTTTTAATTTAAAAAAAAATTCCTTGTGAATTATTTTTGATTTTACTATTATCCTGTGAGTTTGATTTAATGAAAAGGGTAATATGTTTCTGTGCACCACTTTTTAATTCTTTCCGCGCCACTTTTACTCCTTTTTGCACCACTTTTTTAATGCACCACTTTCACTCTTTTATGCACCACTTTTTTTTAGCGCACCACTTTTATTCTATTTTGCACAACTTTCAATTTATTTGCACCACTTTCAAATTTCACGCAAAGATGTTCATATAGATCAGATAATTAATGCTGGGAAAATTATTGCACGGACGACATGACCGGCATTGGGGTGTCACTATAGCGAGGGTATCACTATAGCGCGGTTTTCGACAAACCTCTTGAAAAGTGTCACTGTATCGAGGGCTTCACAAATGGTAATATAGTCACCTGTCGATTTAATGTATAAACTAAAAGCATATTCCCTGTGAGGTCTAACACCTCTTAACGCAGTTTGCAAGTTCTTTCGACAGCTCTGATGCGTCAATATCGTCCGAAATTCCGATTAGCTGATCGAATGCCGGTCAACAAAACACTATACATTGGCCATTTAGACTTGCAACTCTAGAATTAGAACATTTTTTAGGACCTTAATCGAGAGTTGCGGGCCCAAATAGCGAAGCTGTAGTGTTTCCTAATAAATTTCATTAAAGCAGTCATGTGACAATCAAGCCGCCCGTTTTCCTTGCAAAAATTTTAAACTTAGTAGTGTGAAATTGGAAAGTGGTGCAAACAAATCGAAAGTGGTGCAAAATAGAATCAAAGTAGTGCACTAAAAAAAGTGGTACATGAAAGTGGTGCAAAAAGAATTTGAAAGTGATGCACAGAAAGATACTATGCTAATGAAAATATGTGCACTTTTCTGAGTGTTTGTTTTTTTTACATTTTGCATCATTACTATTGTGACTGCAGTGAACTACATCAACCACATCCTACTCATCATAAGCTTGAAGTAACTTATGTCTTGGTCTAGTTTTTTTCCTCGAACACTTCATACACTTTCCCCTTACAATTCATAGATTTTGCCTGAAATAAAGTAACGCTTTCTGTCTCAGTTATTAGCTTAAACTAATTCATTTATTTCTAACCTTTTTTTGGATCAGAGATAAACTATTTTTTCTGTTTAGACTATTTTCAAATTCATTCAGGACAGCCAGTTAGATAATGCGTTAGGCAATGGTGTGGCACCGGCCGCACCAAGAACCGGGCGTTTCAGAAGTCGGTGCCCGGTGCGATGCCTGGTGCCAAAACTTTAGACTTTGGGGCAGAGTTTGCGCCGAATCCGACAAATTCACCCAAGGATAAATTTACCAGCAATGAATTTACTGCGGATGAATTCACTGCTACTCGGCAAAAAGTAGGCCAGTGTACATTAATGGCTCGAAAGAGTTCTTCGAGCAACAGGGTGTTTTTAAATCTTATATTGATATACTGGGGCCGAAATGAGTGGGCCGCAAATGAGTAGTAACCGTGAGTGAATCGTCCCAGTGAGTGAATCGTCCGTGTCCGTCGACGAATATCCTGTTATATTTGATTCATATTTGTACGTGGAAATGCTCTATTGTATTGCTTTCTTTTCGTTTGAAAAGTTGTTTGCCATTGTTGCTAGAGTTGGTTCTCAATAAAGAATCAATTTGTTTAGTTGGGAAATCGATTGGATATGGTTTTACTAGTATATTTTCCCGGCAGGGAATTGGCCCCGGCAGGGAATTGGCGCGGCAGGGAATTGTCCGTGGCCGACATCCATGCAGGCGGGATCGACTATCATGTTTTCATGATTGATAGTTATTTAATTTTATAAGTTTTATCAATCTCGATTTAAAAGTTTTAAATTAAATTCAATTTTGTGGAAATCTTATTATGGAAGAGTACTCAACTGAATCTTGTGATTATAAAAAAATTTACTTTATATTTTATTCAATAATGTTATTTTTCTCATTTATAGGGTTGTCGAGCCGAAGGCTCAACTCAAACTTTTTTTTCGATTTTTTTCGAACTTCGAGCCGAGCCGAAGGCTCGAAACTTTCGAGCTTCGAACTTCGAGCCGAAGGCTCAAAAAAATTTGACGTCTCAGAGATACTTATTTTGAGGCAGCTGTCCCTTTGAAGCTGCCGCAAATATTTTTTTCGAACTTTCGGCTCGAAATTTCGATCTTTTTCGAACTTCGAGCTTCGAACCGAGCCGAAGGCTCGAAATTTCCGAGCTTCGAACTTCGAGCCGAACCGAAGGCTCTAAACTTTCGAGCTTTGAACTTCGAGCCGAATCGAAGGCTTGAAATTTTCGAAGGCTCGACAACCCTACTCATTTATTATAATCGAAATTAGCTGACACATCAATTCCTCCTGAAGCTTGAACATGTAACTTCCACTTTTTATATATTTTATTAATATTCTATTAAATTCATTGTATTATCTAAAACTTGCTCAAAGGTTCATAAGCATCACTATAGGCTACCGTATACAGGGTGTCGCAAAATTACGCGTGCATTTTTGAAAATTTTTGCGAGGTAGCTCCTTGCCCGGTCGATTTCCGTCTTTCGGGAACCATACCCGCGGAAATCTCCACATTTATAGGGTTTAGGAGCATAAACACAATATAATATAACACAATATAAAAAATGTAAGAAATAAACAATATTTGATAAAAAAAAATTCAAAGAAATTTCAAACAACTTTTAAAAAAGTGCACGCGTAATTTTGCGACACCCTGTATTCTGTTATAATCACTCATGGGTTATTATTTCATAACCACCGCAATATCTCAAAATTGTAAATTAAAAATGACCCTAAGTAAGAGATAAAAAATAATAGGGGGTGGGTAATTATCAGAGAGGGGGTAATTAATATTGTTTTTGTATGATATCATCTTGCCTGATATGATATCATGGAAGTAATATCACGTATCATATCAAAATTTGTGTGAACCTCATTTCATATCAGCATCATATCACTCGATTTTTCAAATGCCTATATCATATCAATTTCATTTCACATCACATGAAAAATATCGGGTGATATCAACTGATATCAGGTGATGTCAGAATTATTCTGATGTAATCAAAAATAACTTGATATGGTCGAGTGTGCAACGTTAGAAAAATTTCACTCCTTACTTCCATTAGGGGCTGAAAAAGGGGGTAACATTTGAAAAATATGAGGAGTGATCTGACACTAGCTATAAGAAAGAGAAAATATATATTATATTTATTTATTTTTGAGCAAAGCTTATTTTAGCTTAGTAATCAACGCAAAAATCATGACAAAAATAATTTCTGTAGAATTATTATTATCTCAAAATATATCCATGTTATATTTATACAATATTTTTACAATATACCTTTTCTGTTGCAAATACTGTCCTCCATCTTGAATTCATCTTTTAATCAAGCAAAGAGATTCGATCTGGTAAACGTTCCGATAAACAGATCACAATTTCGGCTCTATATGTGTTCACACGCAGCCCGAAAAATGGTGGGACAGATCTGGAGTCATCCATTGGAAGATTGATCCAAATCACGCTTCGACCATTTAAAAAGCGCGGATAATTATGTTCGAACCCAATAGCTTTCTATGTATTTATTTACATTTACATAAATAAAAGTTCATGTATACATTGTACACATGGACATAAATATATATTTTTTTAACGGATTGATGAAAAAGAGGATAATATGAAATATTTCAAAAATTTGCGCTACATTGTATTTTTGTCAAGTGGCATGTCATAACGTGGCATGTCATGAAGTTATTTTTTACTACAGGGTGTGTCAGAATCACGCGATTTTTAAAAAAAATTGGCGAAGTAGCTCCTTGACCAAGCTGTATTATAGACACATATGATTGCTTATCTAAAGACACAGATACGAAAAGCCAACGACTTCAACAATCTCTCAAAAAATTTTTTCAGCCCACAAACCTAACAACGACAGACAGCATACGTAATAACAAATGATCACTCAAAATGTTTCTCGTCGAAATCTATATAGGAGTCGATACTTCCTGGAAAGTCTCTGGCGAATTTCTTGATTGTGTCTAAGACCAGATTTGACCAGTCTTCTTGAAAAGCCGCTTGATAGCCTGAAAAAAATAAATTTGCAGCTTAAACACAATAATAATAAATATAAAATAAAATCTTTGACCGCAATGCACTCAAATGAGTATGCCCGATATTGCGCTTCTTTAAGTAAAATGTTTGACTATGTCATCACTATAGATATATTGATTCTACTCAACTTCAAACAGCATATTCTACCCCTTAAAATCAGCCAAGTAGAAAAATGGATGTCTAAGTCGAATAAAAATTTTCGACGCTACTTGTACCCTCCCCTCCTCATAAAATTTTATTAAAAATGTTTTAAAACAACCTAAACACATCTGTAAAATCGGAATGATTGCAATATTTGGGACCGGACTGTCTAAACAGTATTTTAAAAAAGCTTTGAAAATCGAGCAAAAAAAGTGTCCGACCCAGCGGGGGAACGAACTTTGGGGGTGTCCCTTTAGCGAGGTTCGACTGTATTATCCAAAAATCCTCCATGGAATCCGTTTAACGTCAAATTATAATTCCGAAATATTAAATTAAGTATATTAAATTAATTAATAAAACAGATTAAATAGCGGTTTGGTAACCCACAGAAAAAATTTTGAAATCGTTCTTAAATTTTATTTAAAGATGATTGAAAATAAAACTGTTAGGCAATTTTTAAAAAAACATAGTCTCTTTGATGCTGTCAAGTCTGTGACATGTTTTTATGAAATTTAAAATGTCATTTAGTTCAACTTTACTTCTGCCTAAATAGTTCAGCACTTCTTCAACAGGATATAAATTAAAGTTTTTTACTTTTATACGTTTCATTTAGACTCGATAAAATCGCTCAATAACAAGGTTATTGATTTTAGTCAGCTAACTTTGTGCTTTCATTTAGCATGTATTATTATTATAATTATCTTTTTATTAGCACCAGAAACGCCGGTTGTATCAAGTGATAATTCTGACCCAGTTTTCATGCTGAAAACAATGGTGCGGTTCCCTTCTTGCTTTAATCATTGACGAAGTAGGTGAAAAAGAGTGCGAAAGGTAACTGATTGTTAACTGACCACCCACAAGTTTTTAATCCATGCGCCACTATACCCAGATTCAGGGGGCGTACGCAGAAGGGGGAGGGGTTGGTTGCAGGGGGTCACGTCAGAGTGGAGGAAAATATGAAAGAGATTGAACTGTTTAATTGAAAGTGTTATCATTTGATGTAGAATAAAGTGTTTGAGGACCATTCAGTCGAAAATTGAACATGTTTTTGAAAATGTACTTTTTTCAAAATTTTCAGATCACAGCCTTGTCCTTGGTCGATCAACCGGTTGATCAAAGGGTCAAGTAGTAGGTTAATTTTGGTAAAATTTTTGGGTTTCCCACCGGTTGATAGAAAATTTTCTGTAATCAACCGCCACATATACAGTCGAGTCTCGATATAACGCGACCCCGATATAACGCGAGTCTCGATATAACGCGACCCCGATATAACGCGAGTCTCGATATAACGCGACCCCGATATAACGCGAGTCTCGATATAACGCGAACCTGATATAACGCGAGTCTCGATATAACGCGACCCTTCAAATGATCCCAGCAAAAGAAAGTCAGTCAAATTTACCTTCGATATAACGCGACCCTTGAAATACCGCGACCTTTTTACTGTCCCGAGGGGTCGCGTTATATCGAGACTCGACTGTACCACCAACCTGTTGATTGTTTTCTAATTGATCAACCGGTTGAGAAAAAGGATCAACCGGTGGTTCATTAGCGAACAAACCGGTTGATAGCGCTGGTTGATTGGCCAAGACTGCTCTCAATACAGCACTTTGTTTTTTTTTCATTAGTCGACAAATGTGTTTTAATTTTTTTGTTTAATCGCAGTGGATATTATTAAATATATATATATGCTATTTTCACATGAATTTCGAAAAATATAATAAATTAAGAAAGTTAAAATTGATAAATTAACAGAAAATAGATTTTCTATCAAAAATATTAATTGATTTTATACACTAAGTAAGTGATACTTTTAACTCATGCTCGTGTACCTTACGTTAGTAGAATGCTTTTTGAACATGCTTTTAAAGAATGTTCATTTAAACCATAAATAGGTAAAAACAAAGTAAGCAAACGTTTCTCAGTTACCGCATTTCTTCTAATAGGAGCACCGGTTCGCTTATTTTTCGATCTACCGCTAGGGGGTGCGCTTATTAGAGCGGGTGCGCTTATTTTTCAACACAGCGAAAACCTTAGTGAACACGGTAGTATGCCAGCTTGCCAATATGATTGTGCGCCAATGTGATCCGGCGCCAAAATGTTGTTGGCGCCAATATGATGCTGCTCCAATCGCCATTGGCGCCATTTGAGTTGTTGTCATTTTGTTGTTTGCGCCAAATAATTTAGCGCCATTTTGTTGTTCGTGACAAATGATTTGTCGCCATTTTTGACTGACAACAAAATGAATCGATGTCAATTCTTTGAATTGTAAATTGCCAATTAGTGTTTCAACCAAAACTTGTTTCTCTCAAGTGTCTTCACAGTCAACATTTACCGTTTTATAGGAAGCGAACGCCATGGATGTTCGAGTCGTACTCTTTCGAAGACAGTGGTGATGAAATGTTCCCAGAGCAAATGCAAATCACAGCGCCTATTTAGCTAAAAAACAGAAACAATGAAAGTGATGAGAAAGAGGACCATGAAAAAGGAAAAAGGACCATGAAATTCAGCAATGGTTAGCGTTTCCAGATGCAGATCCGCAGTTCTTCGAGTCAAGTCACGGGGCAATGATTCTCTGCTATGAAGGTGAGTCTGGTCTATTCTTATGGTTTCTTTATGCTTAGAAAATAAATAAAGAATTTCCTTTTGCCTTTCGATACCATCTCGCATCTCAGGATAACAAGCAGCAATTATATCAGTGCCAAGAATGGAGGGGAGGATGTCCGAAACAAATTTTGATGAAAGGCATTGTCTACATCAAAGAGAACCATGTGGGTCATGATCATCCCGGCAATCCGATTGACACAAAAAAACAAAGTCTCGAACATCGGGCCATCGAACTTGCAAGAACTACCAAGGTAGATTAAAAGTTATTTTAAGTATAGAAAATTACGATAATTAAGGTTGGCGTAAGAGATATAATTAACACGGTCATACGCGAGAAGGGAACTTCAGAGGCGGCTCAAGCACACATCCCGTGGGACTCACTGACTCGTCATCTATACACCGTTCGCAGGGTAGGAAAATTAATTTAGTGGATTAGTTAAAGATGAACTGTTATCTAGGCTGCCAACAAGTATCCTTCAGGACCGACGGACCCAGAGCACTTGAGAATTTCTGAATCCTACACCAAGCATTACAATGATAGGAAATTTATTTATTATGATGATAAAGCTGGGGAGCCAAAAAGAATGATCATTATGTCTTCACCGAAGATGCTGACGGTGAAATTTTCAAAAAATTACGAAAAATTATTTATGAAACCCTTACAGGAACTTTCAAGAACTAGAACGGTGGTGGCTATTGATGAAACCTTTAAAGCTCGTACCGATGGATGGGTTCAAAATGTATCAGTTAGCGTTATGATCAGCAAGTAAGATAGGAATATAATGACAAGTTTTTTTTTGCAACAATTTCTTGATTATATTCAGGCATTTCGTTCCTGCTTGTGTCGCATTTCTGAGCAAGTTTCAGATAATATTAGGTTGTAACATAAGTTCTGTCGGTTTTTGTTCACGAAGCTTTTGTTTCAATGTAAAATATTTCTACCATACTGTTATATGTCATTTTGTAGAAAAGAATCTCCTATTTCATCGCTCCATTTCAGATTTCACAATTTTACAACAAAATGTTGACTATTAGCCTTCAAGAAATGATCTTGAAGTTAATCTTGAAGTGTAATTTGTCCTCAGTCTGCTATTATCTCTCTGGTTTTTCAAGCTTACCATCAACTCTTTTGGTTTTATTAGAGGTCACCATAAGCTCTTTTCTGCTGCGATAAACCTCGCAAGCAAAGGGGCTGACTTAGAGAAAGCAGATAACTACATAGACCCCATGTGGACCTCAGAGATCATAGACTGTATGTTGAAACTGTACAGACTGTATGTTGTGAACTTTGTTCACAATACTCCCTCTGGATTGTCTTGACTGTGAATTGTCCTGACTGTGAATTGACCTGACTGTGAATTGTCCCAGACTGTGAATTGTTAATACTGTGAATTGTCTATTCTGTAAATTGTCCTGACTGTGAATAGTCCTCACTGTAAATTGTCCTGACTATGAATTGTCATGACTATTAATTCTCATGACTGTGAATTATCTATACTGTGAATTGTCTATACTGTGAATTGTCTCGACTGTGAATTATCCCGACTGTAAGTTGTCCCTACTGTGAATTGTCCCTACTGTGAATTATCCTGACTGTGAATTGTCTTGACTGTGAGTTGTACCCACTGTGAATTGTCGCAGACTGTGGATTTTCCTGACTGTGAATTGTCTTGACTGTGAGTTGTCCCTACTGTGAATTGTCGTGGCTGTAAATTGTCACAGACTGTGAATCAATCATACTGTGAACTGTCTCGACTGTGAGTTGACCTTACTGTGAATTGTCCCGACTGAATTGTCCTGACTATGAATTGTCGTGACTATTAATTGTCATGACTGTGAATTATCTATACTGTGAATTGTCTCGACTGTGAATTGTCTTGACTGTGAGTTGTACCCACTGTGAATTGTCGCAGACTGTGGATTTTCCTGACTGTGAATTGTCCGGACTGTGAATTGTTCACACTGTGAATTGTCTCGACTGAATTGTCCTGACTATTAATTCCCCTACTGTGAATTGTCCTGACTGTAAGTTGTCCCCACTGTTAATTGCCCTGACTGTAAATTGTCACAGACTGTGAATCAACCATTCTGTGAATCGTCTTGACTATGAGTTTTCTCTTACTGTAAATTAGCCTGACTGTAAATTGTCTTGACTTGAGTTGTACCCACTGTGAATTGTCGCAGACTATGAATTTTCCTGACTGTAAATTGTCCATACTGTAAATTGTCTTGACTGTGAGTTGTCCATACTGTGAATTGTCCTGACTATGAATTGTCGTGACTGTGAATTGTCATGACTGTGAATTATCATGGCTGTGAATAGTTCATACTATGAATTGTCCTGACTGTAAATTATTCATACTGTCAATTTTCCATACTGTGAATTGTCTTTAATGTGAATTGTCTATTCTGTAAATTGCCCTGACTCCGAATTGTTTTTATGCCACCACCTCTTCCTTCTTTTTCTAAGGGTCTATGCACATCTGTTCTCTTTACACCTCCCCCTATTTTTCTCAGACTCTCCTCAGTCTGCTATCATCTCTCTGGTTTTCTATGAGCTTACCATCAACTCTCTTCTGCTGCGATAAACCTCGCAAGCTGCTGCGATATATCTCGCAGGCAAAGGGGCTGACCTAGACAGAGCAGATATCTACATGGACCCCATGTGGACCCCAGAGAGTGTTTTCAGTTGTCCGAGCTGATGTGCTACCACTACACCACACTACCTCTTCCTTCTTTTCCTAAGGGTCTATCCATATCTGCTCCTTTTACTTTTTTCTAGTTCGTTCATCTAGTGATTGCGGAGTGCGACGGTGAACTCATCCACGGTGAATTCATTCAGGGGTAATTCATCCACGGTGAATTTATCCATAGATGAATTCATCCACGGTGAATTTATCCATAGGTGAATTCATCCACAGGTGAATTCATTCACAGGTGAATTCATCCACAAAAATAAAATTATATTGTTTTACACCTATTCAATTAGTTTTTGCGTAATTTACTGTGTTTAAACAATAGATTTTTAAAGTTTTATTAGCGTCGAGAAACAAGCAAAATTGTACAAAAAATGAAACAAATTGATAACAAACGTATTTAGAGATAAATCCTCGCTGTGGCGTTTTTTCACCAGCCCATCTTGCAGACACTTTCTCTTCGGAGATTGCAAATTCATTTCGGAGAGGTTCGATTTATTTCCAAATTGTTGGATGACTTGCAGCAATTGTTCGCACTAGCTGGCCATTGAAAGACTCGATGCTGTTGCTTGTTCTTGGCTCATCTGAGAACACAAGCTTGATAACGTTCTACTTGATAATCGCGAATCTCTAAGTAAAAATTATTACAACCATCAGTCTATAGCAATACTTTGGTTTCCTTCGTTTTTCCCCATTTGGTTAACCAACGTACGAGTCCTCAAAGTAATCCAGAATCGGCTCCATCTGCTTTGCAAAAGTTGAATCTTCCAGATACTCCCTGAAACCATAGTTAATTACCAACAACATAACAACAACAATAATACCTTAGCTTGGTAAAAGCCATTGATACTTCCTCGATCGGAGTGAAAGCCAGTGCAAGAATCAGATTTATTTCACGGCGAAATGCTTCATTGTTATCGTACAATTCATTGCTTCCCTTTGCGACGGCATTTCTGAATAAACAGTAAGCTTTCTTAATACTTCTTTTTACGCTATTAAGAAATAAACAGTTAGCAATAAAATTCACAGAATAAATGCATATTCACGTTAGGAAAAATTTGAACAATCGAATTAAAGAAATAGCCCCAAATTCTATCATTCTTCAGATTTTTTACTTCTATGAGATCATTAACTATCTTGTAACTAATTTTTCAATAACTAACTTTTCACACTTTGGTTGTGAAATTATCGTAGACTGGAAATTAGTCAGCTCCTATATGTCCAGCAAATTTCACTTTTTTTTTTATTTTTTAAATCACTTTTCATGCATTTTTTATATAAATTGCTCCCATCTAATCTACGGATTCATGTAATTTTTACAGGTTAAGCTTTTAAGGTCAAATATAGACATTTATATGTGTGTATTTATAATATATATGATTTTAAAGACCCAGTTTTTGCCTCGTTAAGTATAGCTTCATTGTTGTGACCGCATTAAAGCCACCTAAACTACATCATCAAATATTTATGGTATTTGCATATTATTTTACTTTGATATTATCAGCCAACTTATTGATTTTTCTTCATGTGCAACTATAACGAAAAATACTATTTATAAATTCTAAGCCCAAGCCAATAATTTAAGAGATCAGAACAAATTTTATTTTTCTGGTCATAGTTGTTGGCTTACAGTTGTCCAGCAGCACAAAAAGCACCTACCCTCGAAAAGTAGTTGACCACACTTGAACAGCAACTTGCAGCAAAAGATTTAATTGGAAAATCAACTAATGGCCAAAGTCTGGCGAAAAAATAATCTAACGTGAAAGTAACCACCCGAAAAAACCGAGTCAAGATTCTTAATTAAAGACACAAAAAAATCGTTTTGAATAATTAAATTTGTGTTCCTTCCATTTTAGTCATTCAGACACGCTGTGACTTTTTCCAACTTTTACAGCAATCACACGCTGTAACTTTATTTTCGACTAAGATACCAAACAAGGACAAAATTTTTTAAGTATTTCTTATTATTATTAAAAATATGCATTGTAAAAATTAATTTATACAAAATAGTATTGAACTGTTATTTAAACTTCGAATGAGTTATTCATAATAAAAGTTTATTCATAAATTTATAATATCTGTGAAAATATCTTTTATGACGGTACTTAAAATCGAAAATCTGAGAATTTAAAAAAAATTGAAAAAAAAATTTTTTTCGTCTCGCGAGAAATTCGTCATTTTACAAAGATCGTGAACAATTTTTCGTACCACTCTGTACCAGTCCGTACTAGTCTATAGTTGTCTATTTGAGTATCGCATCTCTTTTCAATTAAATACCGAATGAAATTTTGAAAACATTATTTGTAAAACAAAAGCTCTCTCTATTCACATAATAAGTGCTTTTTGCATCAAGATAATAAGACTTTTGAAATTTTTAAAAGAAATTTACAACTTACATGGTGAAAAAAAAATTTATTATTTTCTCACTGCCATTGGAGATTCTAAAAGCATGGCCTTTTCAGGGTCGAAAAGTATTTTAACCGGTCACAAATAAAAAGTACCACGAATCGATAGTACGGTGAAATCTTGTTAATTCCTTATTTGATCCAGTGGTAATCCACTGGATTTGACAACTTTGGTGGCAATCCAGTGGTAATAAGTGGCAATCCAGTGGCACTTTGTGGCTGAAACAACCTAAAATCACTTCAGGAGTTCAAAAAAGGTATTTTTATGAGTTCTGATAAAAAATTGATTATACTCCGGTAGGGTCGAAAATTTCATTTTGTTGGTTCAGAACAAAATTAATTAGGCGGAAAATATTCCCTTTTTTCCCCTTCTGTCCTGATATCACAACATTTCTTCTATTAAAGAGTCTACACAAAATTGTGACCATAGTGGCAGCAAACATGTGTTTTAATTATTTCAAATATAATCATTTCCTAATTGCTAAACAAATACCATGTACAGGTAAGTTTAGCACTTCACTCTTGTATTTTCTTTAATCTTATTACTTTTTTTTACTTGATCACAGTGTGTCGCAATAGAATTTACAATTTTATGCAACAGTTTTAACTAAATAAATGAACAAGTCTATCAATAATCAAATGAACATCATGATTTAGAAGTCGATGCTTCACAATATTAACAATTTCAACAATAAAACTTTTTTATTTGATATTTTTCCATAAAGTATTTATTTTATTTTTTTTTTTTTTTTTTTTTTCCGTCTCACTGATTTTTTTGCCCGTCTTGAGCACCTACCAAGTATCCAATTTTACTCTCACAAATTGTGCGAATTCGCAGATTTTTTAGTGGTGTTTTTTTTAGTGGCAACAGTGGTGTTAAATAATTATTCGGTTTCATTTAACTGACTGAGTTTCTTTTTTTGGTTCTTATCGGTTATCCGCACCCCACCCCATTGTTTAATAAATATGATGATGATGTAACTTGACTATTTTGTGGAAAAAGTAAGTGGGGTGCGGATAACCGATAAGAACCCTTTTTTTTCTCGTTTAGTTTTTTCGATCTTCTTTTTTAGTTCTTTAAATTTAAACCAAAATTTCTCAAAATCTTCATATTTTCGCCCAGAATCCAAATCTTTTGAAATTTTTGGCGCTACCGGAGTATAATACCCCCCCCCCACCCAAATGAATTTTTTTTCAAAGTGTTTCCAAACACCCTATATCGACCCGAAATTGCCTCGGGAGTTCAAAAAAGACATTATTTTTGAGTTCTGGTTAATAAAAAATTGAGTTTTGGGATCACCCAAATATACCTATTTTGACCATTTTTGAAGGGATTTAGGGCCATATTAGGGTGAGAAAGGACCAAAAAAGGGCCAATTTAGTGTGAAAAGGAAGATGTTGAACATAGATTTGTTGACTGGGACCTACCGCATAAATAAACTCTGGTATGCATACATTTTTTATGCATCCAGAGTCACTTTCGAGTGATTTGTGTCTAAGGTATGTGGGTGTGCGTATCTCAACTCCAAGCAACCAAGCCCCCTGCGCCGCCGAAGGGGGCGCAGGGGACTTGGTTGGTTAGAGATGCGCGCACTCACTTACCTTAGACATAATTCCGAGAAGACTCTTGAAAAAAAATGCATTTAGAGACTATTGTTGCCCAGCTCCAGTGACCAAAACATGCCAAAACAGGCAAATGGTCAAAATTTCGAAATGTCCAAAACTCAATTTTTTATTAACCAGAACTCAAAAATAGTGTCTTTTTTGAACTCCCGGGGCAATTTTGGGTCAATATAGGGTGTTTAAAAACACTTTAAAAAAAATTTCATTGGGGGGGGGGGGTTTATACTCCGGTAGGGTCAAATTTTGACGCTACTGGCTTATAACACCCCTCTCCCCCCCCCCCAAAAGCTACTTTCTTATATCGAGTTGAGATGCACATACCTTAGACACAAATCATTCGAAAGTGACTATGGATGCATGGAGGGGGCTTGGAGTTGAGATGCACACACCCACATACTTTAGACACAAATCACTCAAAAGTGACTATGGATGCATGGAGGGGGCTTGGAGTTGAGATGCGCACACCCACATACCTTAGACACAAATCACTCAAAAGTGACTCTGGATGCATGGAGGGGGCTTGGAGTTGAGATGCACACACCCACATACCTTAGACACAAATCACTCGAAAGTGACTCTGGATGCATGGAGGGGGCTTGGAGTTGAGATGCACACACCCACATACCTTAGACACAAATCACTCAAAAGTGACTCTGGATGCATGGAGGGGGCTTGGAGTTGAGATGCGCACACCCACATAACTTAGACGCAAATCACTCGAAAGTGACTCTGGATGCATGAAAAAACATGCATACCAGAGTTTTTTTTGCCGTAGGCCCCAGTATTCAAAACTATGTTCAACATCTTTGATTTTTCGGCCGAAAAGGGTTTCCCCCCTCTTCAGGCCTGGGGCTACGAGCCAGAGGCTCAGCCATCCAAAAGTTAAAGGACAACCATCAGGATCCACCCGGCTGATCGGTCTGATCAACTCGAGTACTTATACTTTTACGTGCACCACAAGTGGGTGGAGTTGAAAGCGCCTTTACTGCTTAGAGAATTAATACTCTTTGGTACTTATAGGCATTTTAGAAGTGGCCCCTGTTTTGTCCCTTCCCCTCCCAATACAGCCCATAATCCTTTTAAATTGCTTTTCTAGCCTTTTTACTACAAAATTATTACTTAAAAATGATTTTCAGACACTCTGAAAAAACTTGATTTTTTTTTGGGGGGGGGGGGGGTTGTATAAGCCAGTAGCGCCCAAATTTTTTATAATTTTGTCCAACAGCTCAATTCTTGAAACGACGGTGACGGGACGGGCTCGGAAAGACGGCGATCCCACTATGGCCTAAACCGAAGCAGGTCTGTCTTAATAAGACTCGTAAACGACAAATTTAAAGCTATGATTTTCAGGTTGTAGAAAATTGAAGTATGCTCAACAAAAAATTTAACATACAAATAGGCTTCTCATACATAGAATAAGGCATTATCAATAAATATACATGAACAGTTACTAACTATCATGCTTATCGATAAGTTCTGACAAAATGTTTGTCTGATAAAATTCATTAGATATGAAATTCATTGGATATATTAGGTTTTAGATAAGTAGATACCGTATTTCCTCTAATTTAGCCCCCCCCCCTTCCTCTTTTTTTACTAGAACTTCATAGTTAAGGCTATTTTTGATTTACAATTTTAAGATTTGGCATCCGAAAAATTTAGCCCCCGGGGGCTAAATTACAGGAAATACGGTAATACTACCGTATTTCTTTTAATTGCAGTCACAGGTCGCTTATTTTTCGATCGACCTTCAGGAGGTGGAATTCAGAAGAGGGCGGCAATCAGAGGAGGGGTGTGTCGATTAATTTTTTGACTATAAATTTGAAGCAATTGACTAGACCAACAATGAAATTTTTATCCTATTTTATATTTTCATGATTTTTGTGCAAAATTCTAAGGCGGATTTTTTTTCAAATAAATGAATAAAACCAGAAATTTTAAAGCATCATTTTCTACACTTATCGTTCACGTAAAGATTTTTGGATCCTTCTCGACATATACCTTTCCATCAATTAATAGTTTTCTTGGCTAATGAGTTGAAGCCTTGAGAGTTAGAGATGCCCGCACTCACTTACCTTAGAAATAATTCCGAGAAGTACTGTTGTTCAAAAATTCATATAGAGTCTTTTTTAAAGTTGAAAACATGCTAAGACAGTCAAAGAATACAAAGATTCAAATTTCTAAATTTCTGCCATAAAGTGGTCTTTTTATTTTCCTTCCTCTTCCAATATAGCCTATTTTCTCTTAAAACTTCAAAAAGCGCCAATTTAAATTTTTGAAATTTTGACTAAAAACCATGATATTCCAGGATTATCTACTTCATGAATACTGTGGCGACGATAATAATAGTATTTTATAGCGCACGGCTACTGCAAGGGAGGCAGTTAGATGGCACACAAATAATGAACAGACTTTAGGCGATTCAAGAGCTTACCTGGTTAGACCACTGACTTCTAAGAAAGAATTTTTTTCGGGCATGCACAATCAAATAGTACTAGCGTGCGCTCACTTCACATTAAAAGTTTCCTTGGATTTTCCAAGCCGAGAGAGATACTTGAATAATGATAAGGTTTAAATTTCTAGCCGCACATATAAAAATTTCATTCAACTTCATGCTGAAACCAGTTAATTAAAAGTAGGAAATAGAACAAACGAAAAGTTACTTGAGCCCTGAGCACAAAGATGAAATTAAAAAAGTCTGAACTATGATTTGTATGGGTATGGTTCAAAAAGGGGCGGAGCCTAACAGCCTCCTATACCTATGGGCTTCTCTTTGAAAGTGTCCCATAGGTATGAGGCACAAAGGCGGCATCCTTTCAAGTGCGAAAACTTGGTGGTTGTACTACTGATTTGTTTTGTTTTTTGCGGTTGTTTCATATATTTGATTTCACTAATATATTTTTTTAGTCTTAAATTTTTAACAGGAAAAGTATGTTCATAGCTTTTAGACTTTTAAGCTGAATAATTTAGTTAATAATCTAATCAACAATTTCATCTGTTTCTCATGAAAAATATATACGGCATCACAAATTATGATATGCATGTATCATTTTAAGTTTTATCAAATTATTAAAAGTTATCGAAAAAAAGTTGTTTATTTGCTGAATCAATCACATGTATCGAAGCAATCGCAGCATGAGATTTATATGTGTATGTTTTTATCTATGTCTGTGTTTTTTGTTTTAGTGTTTTTGACTGAGTGCCGAAACAGTGAAATAAATAAACAGAAATAAATAAAAAAAGATGCAAACCAGCTGACCTTTTCTTAACTCTATAAGTCCGCAATTTCCAGCTGTAAGCTATCCTTATGCATTCATTAATAATTCCTTAACTATGCACTGATTTTTCTATGTTCACTTTATTATGCACTAATAAGACAGCTATCGTTGCAACGACACTATGATATTAACATATGCTATTAACAAACTTAGAGAATTTTTTTGAAGTATTAGGTTGTCTTAAAAGTTCTGTCGTTTTTGCCTTGGTCCCCCAATACAGTACGTAGTCTCACAGCAATCTTCAAAGGATACGTGCTATTGTGTGTCGATTGTACATTTATACTTGAAAATTCAAAAAAGACGAATTTTCATATACTTTTGAAAACGGTCTAGGGAATGAAAATAATGCACTAACTAAGTCGCCTGCAACAAACATCAGTGGCGACGCCGATTGTCTCAAACAGGCTTTGTTGATTGGGCCCTCTTTGAGCCCGCCACCCTCACAACTATGGTTGTGTAAAAGCACTCTCACATCTTAGTCGGCATCTGCAATTGCATGCGAAAATACGCTAATTTTATAATGACGGTTTTTTTAGTTTTTATTTGTCTTTTTTATTTTTATTTTTTTTAGTTTTTATTGCCGCGTAACCAAATTTTGCTTTGTGAGTCGAAATTTTGAATTAAAAGATACTTCACTTTTTTGAAACGCCAAAAAAATTTTACTTTGAAAATGCTAGTCAAAGTCTTTCTGTCTGCAAATAATATTTCAAGAAAAAATTTCTTAGCTACATTTACGCTTGTTAGAAATTAGTTCAGATGAGTTTCTTTATTCTATATACATTTTTCATCATTTCTGCAGTATTTTCTTATATTAGGTCGCGTCAAAAATACGCGTAATTTAGACTTAGTATCTCCTGTTATATTTTCGCATATTTTTTGAAATTTATGTTTGACGGTATATAAAGTAAGCTTTTTTGTTGTTTTAAGTTTTAATCGCTTTTTGTTGGCTGTGTAATGTTTCTTATGTCTTGATGGACAAAATAATGTTTGTTACGTTATGCTGTTTCTGTTTGATGCTGGGCATAACAAGCAGTGCCAAGTCAAAATTCCGCGTATTTTGGAGTGTTATTAAAGAGTTTTAAAAAAATAATGAAGAAGAAATGAATAAAGAAATTACAAATTGACCAAAAATGCCCGATTTTGCTTCACGAAAATGATTTTTTTTAAAATACTTTTGCTTTTTGTTGCCAAACAATGATTTGCCGATATCTGTGTGAGGTCTCTAGACTTTGCTTACATAACTGTTTAGCACATATTTTAAGAGAAAAAGAATCTTTCTGTTTCAATTGAAAAAAAAGAGATCACGAATAGAGTATAAGAGACTTTGACCGAACCAGATCGTGGTGGGGCGAAGTGGGTCCAAACTGTTTCGTCGCCACGATTTCCGTCGCCCACCATTCTCGCCGCCACAATTTTTGTCGTCACAATTTTTGTCGCCGGCATATTTTCGTCGCCTTAATTCTCGTTGCCAACATATTTCGTCGCCGGCATATTTTTTGCTTGAGCTGTTAAATCGAGCAATTGTGCGAGTGGAGCCAGAAGTCGAGCTAGAGTGGATCGATTCCACGCGCAGTGACAAAAGCAAGCCGATTCATGATGGAGCACTTTTTAAATTCGACAAGGATTCTGTGGATAAGAAACTTTCGTTCTACAGATGCGATCAGAGGGAGTTTGGGTGCAAGTTGAGACTACATCTCGTGAGGGCGACGAAAAAATTGCGTTCAGTTGTCGGTTCTCATGCGATCCATCCAGTCTCTCCTTGGCGGTCAATCATTGCTATGGTGCGCGATGAGCAATTTCGACTCATCACAACTTTCACTGACATGGTACGCATTGCTAAATTTGATTAGATAATTGAATAAATCGGTGAGCGGACGTCGAAGCAAAGAAGTTGAGCAAGAAAGAATGGTCTCAAGGAGTTATCACAGATTTGAAAAATATATGATTTGTTGTTGAAACAAAATTGTGGCGACGAAATTTGTGGGCGAGGAAAACTGTGGCGACGAAAATGGTGACGACAAAAATATACCGGCGACGAAAATATGCTGACGACCAAAATTGTGGGCGAGGAAAACTGTGGCGACGAAAATCGTGGCGACGAAACGGCCTGGACCCGACGAAGTCTCCACTTTACTATATGTTAATCTTGTAGTCAGAAATAACGAGTATTCCAAAAGTTCGGAATGGACTTCTGATTTAATTTTTCAAAGTAAAATAATGTTTATGAAAAATCTTTGGAAACAGCTTTTCATCTTCTTTCAAAAGCTATTTCAAAATATCTTGGATAGCTTTAGGAAAGTTCCCAGTCGGCTCCGAACAATTGTGATGTAATTTCAAAAAGTCGACGAGCATTTTCAGTACTTTAGTTGTTGAAAGTTCACAAAAACTTTCAATTCTCACAAGAATATTTTAACTGTATGTTGTAGCAAAATTTTAGCGAAACAAAACTCACTTTACAGAATGGTTTTTCAAAACCTGAATGTTGAGGTATGGCCTTTTGAGAAAAAAATTTGGCTCACCTTGGTACTGGCATTAATTTTTCTGAAATCAATTGATTCTGGCAAAAATTAATTCTGGAAAAAATTCGAACTGACAATAATTGGTCTTGACCAGATTTTTTTTTGGATAAATTTGTTTGGTAGTTAAATGTTCATGCAAATAATTGTTTTCGATTTATATTAAACTGTAAATAATTGGAAATTGGGTTTGATAGGACCGAAATTACGATTTCAGCAACCTGAACCCCAAATATTTGAGTAGGTACTACTTGGATAGGATATCCTTCTCGGTGGACTGGGAAATCAAATTTATTAAATCAAAAAACAAATAATCTTATCACATGTAAAATCCTGTGGGAAATCGAGTTTGTTAAGACCAAAAGTTTGATTTCACCCGACCGAACCCCGAAATCCAGGGTAGTTACCACCTGGTCAGGTGGATATCCATATGGATGGCCTAAAAATAAAATTTTTCAAAAATCAAAATACAAACACTTTTCTTTATTCAAAATTGTGTGGAGAATTGGGTTTGTTACGACCAAAAGTGTGATCTTATCGACCCAGACCCCAAAAACCCGAAATGGGTACCTTCTGGTCAGGTGGATATCCATTTACATGAGTTAACCGAATAGATCCATACCAAATTGTCTAAACACGAATTGGCCCACACATGAATTGATCCGCATTTTTTAAAATTTGTGATTTTTTAAAAATTTTGCGGGAATTTAATTTTTTTGAACCAACCAAACCAAGTGGTCGTCCACTTGGATCAAATTTTTTTTTACGTTTTTCATTCATTTTTCACTTGGTTCAGTTGGTACGTGGATTATCCAGTAGAACTGAGGTTGGGTCATAGAAAAAACATTTAAAACGATGGTAGTTCTTCACAAGACAAAAATATTACTATCTTTTTTGGGGGTCTGGTGGGTGAAACCGGGGTTTTGGTCCCTAACAAACCCAATTAGTAACACGATTTAACGTATGATAGGACGATTTGTTTCAGAATCTGACTCAATTTTTTTCAGGTCATCCAGGTCCAAAAGAAGCCAAATTAATACACAACCATTTTTTACTGGAATCTTTAATTTCGAAACCATTTTTGCTAAATACAAGTTTTATTCAAAAAAATATGGTCAAGACCAATTATTGTCAGTTTGAATTTTTTCCAGAATTAATTTTTGCCAGAATCAATTGATATCAGAAAAATTGAGGCCAGTCTCAAGGTGAGCCAAAAATTTCTGTGAAAAACCTTTTCGTGTCGAGACGAATGCCATTATTGCGGAAAAAGCGCAAAAAAGCGTTAGCCAACTACCCCACTCACACATGCCGAATATTTTACAAAGATACTATATAGAGATACGATCAGTAAACAGAAAAATCAATTTGATGAATTAGAAATTAAATTTGACATAAAAACACGTCTAAAAGCTTTCTAATACACTAATAAATCATTGAAGTGATTATGGAATTTCGTGTTTTTTGATTCATTTGTCAAACAGCTCATTTTTTCCCTCTACTTTCAAAAAAGTTGCTAAGTCTCATTTACGAAATCATTTTTAGATAAAATCGTTCTCAGCTTTCTTATTCAGCTTGGAATTCAGGACAAGGTTCAGTCACACTTGAAGCTTTTAAGTACGCTCGACTGTTCTAGTGTTAATGACACATAGAGACGAAAAAAAAACTATTTAAATATTTTCCTTTACTTATTTGACTTTTATACATTTCTTTATTTCCATACATAGCATAGCAGTAGCGACATGTATCTAAACAACTAGGACATGTTAATTTATTTAAATTGTGCAAGAAACTTAAAAAAAATTTTTTAGACTTTTTTGTTATTCATATTGCAGTGTTTTTACCGGTTTGTTTCATCAGTCCAAAGCGTTTATTCTGCCAATTTTTTTGTAAAAAGGCTTTTTGTTATTAACCGTCCATTTTAATAAACTAAATAAAATTTAAAAAGTGCTGTTATATTAAAATCGCAGACTTCAACCTTTAATGACATTTTTTGACAAAGAGTATTTTTTAACAGGTTCATTCATGTGAAATTTTGTACAAAGTCTAATCTAAATACAATTTGAGTTATGTTACCTATCTATAGAACGTAAAAGTGGTGATGGAAGTAATTTAGTTGATTACTGATAGTACCATGCAATCTGTTACATGTGGA
>SADC01000511.1:0-42245 GCA_004194705.1 Ditylenchus dipsaci | reverse complement strand
AACAAATGGCTTTTGCAGCAATAACCAGTTTAATCCACTATCTGACTGCTGTTCAATCTGCCGCCGTGGTGCGCAGAACACATAAAATTATCTATCAGATAAAATTCCAGTCGATTTTATCTGACAGATAAAATTTTATGAAATCAGATTACTGGCAATTTGAATATCTGATAGATAAATTTATCGGTTCAGATAATTTATCTGTTCTGCGCGCCACGTCTGCCGCTGAAAGTTTTGCTACTCTCTGCTAAACAAATCCAAATCCAAAAATTAGCAATTTAAATGATACTCAGAAGAATTGATAAGCCAATTTATCATAGATCCACATTGTTAAAAAATAGCGTTTTCAATTTGCAGGATCTCTCTTTCAACCGCCTAAAATCCTGTCCACAAAATAGGCTACTGAGCTGTCTAAGCGTCCTTACCTAAGGAATAATAGTTGACCGCAATAGTCAGCTTTCCAACTGCGTTTGCTAAACTTTGCAACAACCATCCAGCATCTGCCTAGTCAAACATGCATTTGCTGGAGCTTTAAGAAGTGGTATAAATCTGCAAGTGGATGGAAACCCATTGGTATCACCTCCTCTCACCTCCACTTCGGGTGGCTAGAAAAGGTCGTTTGCACATAGCCAAATGGTTAAGGAATATGGCTGTGGAAGAGAGCAGTCAAGTAGAGGGTGGTGTTTTAGATGCTAAAATCAGTAGCCAAGAATACGGGTGGAATAGAGTAAACACTAGGTTAGTTTGTAATTTTTTGGTATGCTTTTTAATATTATTTCACTTTCAGACGTGAAGCAAATGTTAGTCAGCCGCTAAAATCACAAGCTAAAAACTCCCTACTGGCGTCTAAGAGTGTAGTTAAGCAGTCTGAGCCAGGCAAATCTTTGGAAGTGACTCTGGATATGCGTCGACTGTAGATGAACACAGATTGTCCCATGAGGTTAGTTTGGGTATTGCCTAGTGAAAATTCAACATTATTGTTTTTAGTACACAAATGGCTCGCTAGAAGACATTTGCCAAGGGCATAACCAACAGAAAGAAAAGCTGACAAAAACAATACAGCCGGACATTGACAAAAAGTTATGCACTATGGATCTGAACAAGGAGATAATGTTGGCATACGCTCAAACGGTAATCCGAAAAAAAACTCTTTGTGACTAACAACGGAGCATCGCCAACTGTAAAAGTCGCATATTTTATTTAATCTTACCGTTTTTCCATGTTTTCGATGCACTGAAAGCGAAAAACAGGCGTATAGCCAGCCCTGTATTCGACCACAAAAATTTTTATTTTTTGTATGCCATTACCCCTCGGCTAGTTTTGTTATGTTTCAAAGTAAAAAAAATCAGCTTGGCGAGACATTTTGAGAGATTACTACTCATTTGCGCAATTTTTTTTCAAATTTATATTTTTTGTCTTGTGAAGAACTATTATCATTTTGAATGTTTTTATATGATCCAACCTCAATTTTAATGGATAATCCATGCACCAACTAAACTTAGTGGTCGAACATTTGGAGCAAAAAATTTTTTCGACGTTTTTGGGTTCCAAAACCTGTTTTCTGGACTGATTCGGGTGTGCTGAAGACAGTTTGATAATAGTAAAAATGCCATTTTTTCGAACATTTTTTGAGTTTTGGGCAATAATTGATTTTGGTAAAATCAATTATTGCACAAAACTCAAAAAATACCCGAGAAAACGGCATTTTACTACTGTCAAACCATCTTCAGCATGTCCAAATCAGTCCAGAAAACAGAATTTTGAACACGAAAAACGTCGAAATTTTTTTTACTCCAAGTGGTCGACCACTTAGTTCAGTTGGTGCATGGATTATCCATTAAAATTGAGGTTGGATCATGTAAAAACATTCAAAATGATGGTAGTTCTTCACAAGACAAAAAATATAAATTTGAAAAAAAATTGCGCAAATGAGTATTGCGCAAATGAGTAGTAACGTATTGAGAGACCAAACATTAAAAAATTTATATCTGTGTTCAGAAACCAGGGATATATGCCTGTTTTTCGTATTCAACTCACAAAAAATACATGGAAAATTTTAAAAAATTAGTGCTTACGGTTTGCGATGATCCTTTTTAAGTAAATCAAACCAATTTTTCCAGTTCGATTTGAAAAAAAAACTTTGTTTGCAGGTAATTGAAAAGAAAAAAACTGCTGTCACCAACACCACTCCTTGCCTCAACCCACTGCCACAACAATGACTGCACATTCTTTCCTCTCCAGCAGCAACAAACCACAATCAGCATCTTTAGAAAACAAAACAATAGCTCAATACCGGCAGAACACAGCTAGTAAATCTGGTTCCAAGTGCATCAACCCCTCTTCTAACCTACTGTCTCCAGTACTTGAAGCAGGCACTCCAAACCAGAAAATCACAACTAAGACAAAATTAGCAACCACCGTCACCCAACCAACGACAAAATCCGCCAATTAGCCCCTAACAATCCCTGTCCTCCTCCTGTTCCCTTGCTTTTCCATGTTTTCTGTGGTGGAGAATCTGCCGACAGCCACCATAAAAATAGCTGATTCAAGTGTGGTTTAGTCAAAGAAGGTAGATGAGCCATCCAGAAACGGCAAACCAATGAATCAATCCCCTAAAACTGGGCAATTGAAACTAACTTCTACCAGTGTGATCAAAACTTCAACAACCAAAAATGGACATCTACAAGCACCAGCCAAAGTTGAGTCCAAGACATTGCCCAGACCTGAGTCTAAGCCATTGGCCAAATCTGTAATTTCGAAGCCCACACCAGCTAAATCAGCTTTGCCTACTTTTAACAGAGTGTACCCCACACCTAGTATGTCTAAATCCACTATATCGGCGTCCAAACAAACTCCAACCACGCAAAGAAGAGAAATCAAAGCGGATTCCATCCCACCCGCCGAGACTATAGACAAAACTAAAGTGGTGAAGAGTGTGGTGAATGGCAAGGAGATTGGTGTCCGCAAAGCAAATTCTGCACTGAACTTGCCTAAAAAGGTGGCTTCTGCTAATACTAACTTCTACAGCTACTTCATCACAACTTTTGAACCAAGCCCAAGTGATGGCTGCCATTGTGTATGAGGGCAAAGAAAAGACTTTAGCTAGTTTAGAAGATGTGGAAAGGATGATGGATGAGTTGGCGGATGGAGTGTTGTTGTGTCAATTAGCCAATAGATACAAGCCTGAGATTGTGCCGATAATGTTGACACCAACTGCGGCTGAGGTAAGGCTTGGCCAATTAAGTTATTTTAGGTCAAATAATACGTGGCCTAACTATGCCTAGCAAAAAAATTTTTTTTGGTATCTATGACACTTTTTCTGGTAGTCAGAGGTCAGTCCGCAGTGGTTTAAGTTATAAGTAAAAGTATGGGTCCATCTTAAATTCAGTCTTTAGGTTCGCTGGCCTACACTCTGTCAAAGTTAAAACGTAGTACTTGTGCTAGCGGAAATTTTTTCAGTAGCTTAACTCGAATTTTGAATCAAAATATGTTTTTGAACTGTTTTCAGACAAAAAATTGAATTCGCGCAATGAACTAAACACAGAGTGGTTAGCTTTAAATATTCAGGAAAATTGAATTTTCGGTCAAAAAGTTGCCCTTCATAGAGGGAGTCGACTGTACAATAATTAACTTTTTTATAAAAGAACTGAAACATTTCCATAAAAAACAATCTTTTTCAATCCACTAAAGGCTTTTTGTTTTGCCCGTAATTCTGCCGCTGTCTTCTTCAGTGTTTTCATAACTGGCACTTTTACCTGTCACTGGCAATACTGCCAAACCTGTAACGAAAATAAAAGTGGCACTGTCGCGTGTTGCCAGTTTTTTCAGGGCCAAGTACCAGTGCCAACTGTCAGCCTGGCTTCTTGAAAAGCAGCAGGATTCGTGAATCATGCTTATCATTGAGCCAAATAAGTGCTGTGGCTTACAAATAGGTTATTTTTCCCCAGCCCCCAATTCAAATCCTGTTTTTTGGCGTTGTGTTAATTTTGCTATCAAGCAATTGGAATTTGTTTACTTCGGGAGTCCCTCATACAAAATCAAGATTTTACTATGGTAACACACTGCGTGGATGCTCGGAAAAGATTTAAAAGACACATATTTTGACACGCAAGTTCGATTCCATTCTAAAATGCGCTTTGCCTAAACTGCGCCTGGGCGTTGCTTAAGCAAAACAGTTAACTGCACATAAAGGGCCCCCAAAGTAAACAACTGCCGAGCAATTTAGTAGCCTTGTGGTTGCAAAATATGTGGTCACACATATTTAAAAAAAAAGATATACAAAGAGTTGACTGTATACCTTTTTCAACTGTAGCTCCTCGATTTATTTCAAAAATGACTGAACGTGATTGGTTTAAATAATAAAGCCTTAAATCAGACAATGAGTCAAAATTTTATGAGACTCCAAATACTGACCAAATACTGGTAAAATAGCAAAAAAAATTTTTTGCAAAAGTTAAAAAAATTTAAAATAAAAAAAATCTTTCAACTTCATTATTTTCAGTGTTGTCTGAGCGAGCACTCTTCATTGATCTTGGGGCAGCTCACCACGAGCAAGTCGGCGACTTTCAGGAGGAGTGGCAGAGGCAGCCTCAACAGGCCTCAGTCTTCTCGACTACCAACGTCGTCTACAATCGGTTGGTGCTTGCTTATCCATATTGACTGCCCCAAAATGTTTCTAAACCAGCAAAAATAGATTTAGTTCACAAATTCAAAAAATAAACATGAATATTTTTAGGATAAAAATAGTGTCCCTCGCATATTCAAACGTGTGAATTCTCATTGAAAGCGACGGCTATGGTCCTTCAAAAAAAATAACGAGCAATAATTGAAGAATAAGTGAAAATGGACTGACAAACACTTAAATGAAAGAACACTCACTTTTAGAAAAAATTAATCAAGACTTTTTTAAAAGCTCGCCTACTCGGACATTTTTAATCAATAAAAATTAAATTATTGACCCCATCCTCTAATTGAGATAGTGTTCTTAGCGTTGTTTTTAGAAACATCTGTTTTTAGAAACATTTTTAGAAACATTTATCTGGTTTAGAAACATTTATCGATAGCCCAGAACACAGGGAATCTTACAGTTAGCAAACTTGGCGAAACTTGCTACAAATGAGTCATAAATTACTAAAGCAAAAGAAAAATTACAATAAAACTGATAAACGAGGATGAATTTTTTGAAAATCCCTAATGAACACAAATTCATGTTTTGAAACCCCGTGGGGATAGTTCTACAATTTCTGCCATTTTCAAAGACATATGTTCTGTTTCGACCGATCTTTGTTTTGTGATGCTGCTTTGCACGCTAGTAGCGAATACCACCCCCCCCCCGACGATTTTCGCTTTTTTTACTTTAGTAAAAAGTACCCGAATATATGTCCCAGACCCCGGAAAATGTGTGCAAACTCTTCATTAGTCACAACTTCCGTACGCTGGCATACCCCCAAGCCTAAGGGCTGAGCCGAAACTTGTTGTTTGCAAGGGTAGTTACAGCAATTTTTAAAGGTTGGATGCTTGGGGGGGGGGGTATTCGCTACTAGCGCCCTGCTTTGTTTTTTATATAATGTCAAAACACTATTTTTGTTTGGTTCTTCCTATAGTTTGGACCGTGTATCTACCTAGTAGAGAAATCTGCTATGAATATGCCCCAAATCTCAAAAGGAGTCAAACGAAAAACACGTTTTCGTTTTTATATGTACCAAATAACTTGGCAGCTTAAAGTGTTATGCCCCCGCGTTCTAAATTGTCTTCCGTTGATTGAAAAGAATTTCCCCAATCATCGAACTTCTGTACACATTTTCAACTTGGTTTTCAAAGGACCATGCAACTTGATAAGCACAGCAATTTGCAGAATTCGAATTCGCGCGGGACCACCCTAATTTTGTCCATAATATTTTTGAATTAATTTCTTTGTGTGCATTGAAAATTTGAGTTTGATTTATGAATAAATTTTTAACGCTGATTCATATAACTTGTTCTGGTGCAGTGTAAGTACGATAATTCGTCCGATCTGGTAATGTCGAGCAATGTTGGGCTCGACTAGTAAACGGTTCCATTTTTTGAAAATATTTTACATGCAAATGAAAAACAATTCAAAAACATTATTGACAAAGTTAGGGTGGTCCCGCGGGAATTCAAAATTTCCAAATTGCTTTGCTTATCAAGTTTCATGGTCCTTTAACAAAACAAGGCCTAGAATTTAATTTTAGGTTTAAACCAAGTTGAAAAATAGGCCACCGTTTTTTTCATTAAAATATTTTAAACTTTTTACATGTTGATTATAATAAGCCTGATAATTTCGTTAACCGAATGATTCATTCGTAATCACTAAAAATATGTTGATTAAGGTGATGATGTTGATTATGGTCAATCCGATGACCATAATCAACTTGATCACTACATAAAACTTAAAAATTTTTTATGAAAAAATCGCTGGCCGCTCCAGAGTACATAAGGTCCATTTCAATGATAAGGAAAAAATTTCGAATTAGCGGAGGACAATCGTTAACGGACATGGTCCTTTGAGGGGATCAGATCAGTATAAAAAGAATTTTGAGATCGATATTCTCTCTATTGATTAAAAAAAATCAACAGAGGACCGAGGTATATTTATGATAGACTTTAGAAAATTTCAGCGGATCCAGAACTACCGTATTTTCTCTATTAATTACCCCCTTTCTATTAGTTACCCCCCATAAGCACCCTATAACTCAAAAAATTTATTTTGCAAATCTGTTTTTTTGCGTTTTCTTAATTATCACGATCTTACTTGATTCCATTTTTTAAATTTTGGTTGAGCACCCAAAATTTCAAAATCAAAATAATTTTTTTCCGATTTTTTTGGGTTGAAAAATAATTACCCGGGGTAATTAATAGAGAAAATACGGTATTAGTAATGATTTTCTTCAAAAAAACTCTTTTTCGTCTAATTCAAAAGACTACTAATTGCCATGGCAAATGCATGTTTTAATGATCCATCAAGGCAAACCAATGTCCACTTTCAGTTCCACCAACCGAAAAACAAAGAAAACGAAATGGGATGTCTATTTAGGCAGCTTTTTTCAAATGTACAAAAAGTGCTCAAGTGCATCTGTCAAATGCAGCACAAAAGGAGGACAAAGTATCATGCTATAATTGAATTAGGGCAGTTTAGGACAAACTTTTTCTTGTATAAAATTGTGTGTGTCAGGTTTAATTTGGTTGGAGTGGTGTGGAAAAAGGAGTAGTAGCGGTGGATACTGGATTAAACACAAACATTTTATAGCAGCAGCAAGCACAAATCTCAGGGCTCAAGCTTTTCCGGAAATGCTTGAACGGAAATAGGCATTCCCCGCTTTCAATGCACTTCTCCAAAACAGCATTTATATAGCAGGGGTATATGATTGTGCTGGTGGTGCAGAAAAAGAGAACTTTACATGTATATACATAAATTTGATATTAAATAGGGAAAATAAAAATATTTTTAGGGGAAAACAGCCATTTTCGGCAAATAAATTAAGATTTTAGAGGTTTTGCATAGTGATTTCAAACGGTCACAACTCTTTTTCCTGACACGATCTGGAAATCCTTTTTTCACAGACGAACTTATCTTGAGCCAAAATTTAGTCGGTAAATGAGGTGAAAATTACGATTTTTTCTTGGTGGTATTGAAAAAACTACCAGAAACTTTTCTAAGTCTAACTAAACAATCCATAAATTTTTATTTCTACCAATAATTTCACTTATTGATTAACTTTCCTTTTTAGCTTTTTCAATTCTTCCGTGGTCGAGCGTCAACTTCAAAAATAAAAAAATATTTGGGGTCCCAAAAAAGGACAAATCTTTTTAAAAAGCATATATGGCAGCCCTGCCACTACATCATTATATTGAATAATGATGGCCTCACTTATGGTAGAGGGTTGTGTAGTGGCAACTTCTCCGACATCGCTGTTTTTTTCGATCTGAGGTTTATATCCATCTAGGAACAAACTATTTATTTTTCGTGTTTTTGTCTGTTCTAGAGCCCAATTGGACGGGAAAGAGAATTTTAATTTTAGAAACGTTTTATTAGTGAGATAGCAAGAATAAGAAATTTTAGAAGTGACGTTAACCACTATTTTCCTTTTTTACAAAATAAATCGACCAATCTTGTTTTCGAACCAATCCAATAGTAGACTAGGGCCATAAATTCTATAAAATCTCAAATTTTATCGTCGTTTAGGACAATGGAAGCATAGTGGAAATAATTCGGATAGACCGTCGCAATGAACACCTCACTCGCCTGCATTGCTTGGGGGTGAACAGCTACAAGACCCCACTTTCTGTGACTACTGCGGGGAGATTTTGGTCGGCTTGATCAAGCAGGGACTTCAATGCTCCCTATGCAAGTGCAATTTCCACAAGAAGTGCGCTTTTGCTCCAAGAAATAATTGTGCCAAAAATGAGATTAATACCAATCCAGCAACTGGCCAATTTGCAAATCTGATTCCAGGTAAGCAAAAAGCATTAAATTAGTCTGAAAAGAAATTGTTGCAGAGGATTTGAACCAAATGGCGAAATTGCCCAGTCCACCTGGAGTAAATGCGACTATGTCGCAATTTCAACTGCCTCACACACTCTCCATGCTGAAGATGTGATTTGCATGCTGAAGATGTGATTTGCAGAAGTAGAATAGAATCGAACTTTCGTGTCAAAATATGTGTCTTTTAAATCTTCTCCGAGCATCCACGCAGTGTGTTACCATAGTAAAATCTTGATTTTGTATGAGGGACTCCCGAAGTAAACAAATTCCAATTGCTTGATAGCAAAATTAACACAATGCCAAAAAACAGGATTTGAATTGGGGGCGGGGGAAAAATAACCTATTTGTAAGCCACAGCACTTATTTGGCTCAATGATAAGCATGATTCACGAATCCTGCTGCTTTTCAAGAAGCCAGGCTGACAGTTGGCACTGGTACTTGGCCCTGAAAAAACTGGCAACACGCGACAGTGCCACTTTTATTTTCGTTACAGGTTTGGCAGTATTGTCAGTGACAGGTAAAAGTGCCAGTTATGAAAACACTGAAGAAGACAGCGGCAGAATTACGGGCAAAACAAAAAGCCTTTAGTGGATTAAAAAAGATTGTTTTTTATGGAAATGTTTCAGTTCTTTTATAAAAAAGTTAATTATTGTACAGTCGACTCCCTCTATGAAGGGCAACTTTTTGACCGAAAATTCAATTTTCCTGAATATTTAAAGCTAACCACTCTGTGTTTAGTTCATTGCGCGAATTCAATTTTCTGTCTGAAAACAGTTCAAAAACATATTTTGATTCAAAATTGGAGTTAAGCTACTGAAAAAATTTCCGCTAGCACAAGTACTACGTTTTAACTTTGACAGAGTGTAGGCCAGCGAACCTAAAGACTGAATTTAAGATGGACCCATACTTTTACTTATAACTTAAACCACTGCGGACTGACCTCTGACTACCAGAAAAAGTGTCATAGATACCAAAAAAAAAATATTTTTGCTAGGCATAGTTAGGCCACGTATTATTTGACCTAAAATAACTTAATTGGCCAAGCCTTACCTCAGCCACAGTTGGTGTCAACATTATCGGCACAATCTCAGGCTTGTATCTATTGGCTAATTGACACAACAACACTCCATCCGCCAACTCATCCATCATCCTTTCCACATCTTCTAAACTAGCTAAAGTCTTTTCTTTGCCCTCATACACAATGGCAGCCATCACTTGGGCTTGGTTCAAAAGTTGTGATGAAGTAGCTGTAGAAGTTCGTATTAGCAGAAGCCACCTTTTTAGGCAAGTTCAGTGCAGAATTTGCTTTGCGGACACCAATCTCCTTGCCATTCACCACACTCTTCACCACTTAAGTTTTGTCTATAGTCTCGGCGGGTGGGATGGAATCCGCCCCGATTTCTCTTCTTTGCGTGGTTGGAGTTTGTTTGGACGCCGAAATAGTGGATTTAGACATACTAGGTGTGGGGTACACTCTGTTAAAAGTAGGCAAAGCTGATTTAGCTGGTGTGGGCTTCGAAATTACAGATTTGGCCAATGGCTTAGACTCAGGTCTGGGCAATGTCTTGGACTCAACTCAAATTTTCCAGGCCGGTACCTGGTGCGGTGCTTGTGCCGAAATTTCAAAATTTACAGCACTGCTGCATACACACTCTATTTATGCCAGTGACAACAAATACAGAAAAAAGACTAAATAGTTTCGAAACAAAGTTTCTTAGAACAATATAGGAAAATATATTCATGAATATAGCTACATTTTATGTCTTCTGATGGCTGTGAACAAACTGACTATTTGGCTTCTTTGAAAAGCTTTCTAGCACATTCACGTTGCGGGAAGGCAAAAAACAGGGAGCGTTGCGAACATCAACATTTTCATGTATGCGGCCAAAACCTAACCATTTTTGGTACTCGTAGAAAGTCTAAATGTGAAAACATGTTTTTAGTCAAGGAACGACTGTGAATAAGTAAACTTAAGATAAAATTATATTGAAAAAGACGCAGCTGGAAGTTGAAATGTTGAATGTGGTCTTGGTTCTTACAACAGTCTTGTTTTTTCATTGATTTTATCTATCATGAAAATAATACCAATTTCGGCAAAAAATTAATGAAATACCCTGTCTCTTCCTTATTATGGCAATTTGAAAGGCTTGAAAGCGCGCGGGACCACACACATTCTGTCAATGATGATTCCGAGGGAAAGTCATTATTTAAAATTTGGTTATTCGTTCAAAACATAGAACCATTCAGTTGTCGAGCCTAATGTTGCTTGTCAACGACAGATCGGATTACTTATCCAACTTGCACTGCTTCACGACTGATACTCTGGCAACGTGACTTAATTCGAATAAAACATAGCGTTTAAAATTTAAAATACAAACAAAAAATAAATCAAAAACATTATTGACAGAATCTATATGGTTCCGCGCGCATTTAAACCTTTAAAATTGCCATGATAAGGAAGAGACAGGGTCCCTTAAAATTTGTCCTAGTTTTTAGACGATACAACTTTTGACCCTAGTAGAGAATTCTTTTCACATAATCTTTTCATTTACCGTATAACCTCTAATAAACGCCCCTGCTCTCATGAACGCCCCCCCCCCCACCCTAAATTGTGACTAAGATTTCAGAGTTAAGATCATTTTTGATTGACAATTTCAAAATTTTCAGAGGTTTAAAAATAAGCGCCCCGGGCGCCTATGAGAGGAAATACGGTAACCTGATTGAAATTTTGATTTTATATAAGGACGGCTGCAATTTTTTTTCTTTCATATTCAAAATTCTCTGAATGAACCTACAAGATCAGCGAAATAGTTGATCTCCTGCTTGTAAGTGACCTCTTTTCGTGCATAGGCATCATTGTGCTGGCGCACTTCTCTGCAAAAACTCAAACATTAAATCTCTACCAAAAAAAAAGCCTTACTGTTGAGCAGACAAGAAATTCAACATGTGCACAATTTCTTCATTTTCGTCGTTATAGGATTTTTCTAAATCAAACCTCAATAATATGACATCTTTAGTAACCGGGACAATGTATAATAGAATAAAAGTCTGACTTTTAACTAAAATAAATATCTGGGTTTGATTTTTTCTAATACAGCTACCGCTCAACTTTTCGGGTACATCCCCATTACTAAACCTAATATTTTAAAGTGCCAAATTGAAATGTTGCCTCAAAAGTCTAAATCTCTTGTCCCTTTATTAACTTTTTTAATATAATGGGTGAAATCTTGTAACTTCTTCATTGAAATTCTGCACGTTCCAATCTGAAGATGTGATTTGCTCGCTTTAAATAACTTGTATTACCTAATCTTCATCCATTGTTTAAATGTTCTGTCTCTCCTTTTGGTTTATGCTGTCATTCTTATGCTCTGACCTCGGTTTCTTTATCTTTTCGTTTTCATTTTCAGCGTTTGCTCGACCGAGGGCTGAATATGAAAACGAAAAGAGAAAACAAGCACGTTCGAGCACAAGAATGACACCAAACATCAGAAAAAGATTCAGAACTTATAAATAAAAGCTAAAAATTGAGGAGCAGTTGTCATTTGAAGCACGCTAATAACATTTTCAGACAAAAGAGTGCCAAATTTAATTTAGAAAAAAAGGCAAGATTTTAGCCATTATACATGGTGTCTCAACATTTTGGTCATTTTGAAACTGCCATAATTTTTGAATTCTGTGAACGCAGATCAACTCAGCTCGCTGTATCAAATTGTTTGGTTTATAATGTGAACATTTGAAAACATTATTTTTTGTTTGGTCCCCCTGTGGTTTGGGCTTTCTTAATCCCGAGTCCATTCACAAACCAGGACCAAGGCAAAAATCGTGTTTTTCACATCATGAATTCAAAAAAGTTGTTAAAGCGAGATGAATCGATCTGCGTTTACAGCATTCCAAAATTCACCGTAGAAAAAATATTGTGGCTGTTTAAAGTAGAGTAGTTCACGGTCGGTTAATTGGGCCTTACCCGGTTTTCGGTTAACCGGGATTTTGGCTACCCGGTTTTCGGTTACGGTTTTTCAGTTTTTTTTCGGTCGGTTAACCGGCTTGTACCCGGTTTTCGGTTTTTTTTTGTCGTAAATTAACCGAAATTTTGCTGTACCCGGTTTTCGGTTTTCCCGTTTTTTTGTACCCGGTTTTTCGGTCGGTTTTTTTTGGCCAAATACCCGGTCGGTCGGTTAACCGACCGGGTCGGTTAACCGACCGTGAACTACTCTAGTTTAAAGTGGCCAAATTCTCGGAACGCCATTTACTTAAAACTTCAGCAAAAAGGAAAGAAAAAATTTTAAACATGGCCAGAATTCAGAATTCCGGGCTCACATTCTAGTTACCGTATTTTCTTTATTCATTTACTTAAAACTTCAGCAAAAAGGAAAGAAAAAATTTTAAACATGGCCAGAATTCAGAATTCCGGGCTCACATTCTAGTTACCGTATTTTCTTTATTAAACGGGCCGGCCCGTTTATTTTTCAACCCCTCCAAAATTGGAAAGTTTTGCGGTCGATCTCGAGATTTTCGGGTGCTTAACCGAAATCTAAAAAGAAGAATCGGTGAAACTCGCGGGAGTTGAGAAAACGCATTTAACAGCTTTGAAAATATTTACCCTGGGCTAAGATATAAGCCCTCAAAGTCGAGGGAGCCTGTTTGTTAGAGAGGACCCGTTTAATAGAGAAAATACGGTACATCTTTTTTGAAATATCCTTGTTTTTCACCCCGCTATAATTCCCACATCTTACCATATAGCTCTTTATAGGCTTCCCAATCCTGGTAGTTCTGCTGGGTCAGATGTTTCAGACCATCTAACATCTGAGTACTGTGCTGCACCGTTTCCAGATTGGCAAACTCAGTAGCTGTATGATCAGAGTCCTGACTGTTTGCATCGCGAACCACCTTCCATTCATGTGCTATATACCTAAACCGATAAATTTTCTGATTATATAGCTATTCAACATTTAGGATAAGGTTGAATCAATCACCAATCAGCCATCTTTAGAAAACAAAACAATAGCTCAATACCGGCAGAACACAGCTAGTAAATCTGGTTCCAAGTGCATCAACCCCTCTTCTAGCCTACTGTCTCCAGTACTTGAAGCAGGCACTCCAAACCAGAAAATCACAACTAAGACCAAATTAGCAACCACCATCACCCAACCAACGACAAAATCCGCCAATTAGCCCCTAAAAATCCCTGTCCTCCTCCTGTTCCCTTGCTCTTCCATGTTTTCTGTGGTGGAGAATCGGCCGACAGCCACCGTAAAAATAGCTGATTCAAGTGTGGTTTAGTCAAAGAAGGTAGATCAGCCATCCAGAAACGGCAAACCAATAAATCAATCCCCTAAAACTGGGCAATTGAAACCAACTTCTACCAGTGTGATCAAAACTTCAACAACCAAAAATGGACATCTACAAGCACCAGCCAAAGTTGAGTCCAAGACATTGCCCAGACCTGAGTCTAAGCCATTGGCCAAATCTGTAATTTCGAAGCCCACACCAGCTAAATCAGCTTTGCCTACTTTTAACAGAGTGTACCCCACACCTAGTATGTCTAAATCCACTATTTCGGCGTCCAAACAAACTCCAACCACGCAAAGAAGAGAAATCAAAGCGGATTCCATCCCACCCGCCGAGACTATAGACAAAACTAAAGTGGTGAAGAGTGTGGTGAATGGCAAGGAGATTGGTGTCCGCAAAGCAAATTCTGCACTGAACTTGCCTAAAAAGGTGGCTTCTGCTAATACTAACTTCTAAAGCTACTTCATCACAACTTTTGAACCAAGCCCAAGTGATGGCTGCCATTGTGTATGAGGGCAAAGAAAAGACTTTAGCTAGTTTAGAAGATGTGGAAAGGATGATGGATGAGTTGGCGGATGGAGTGTTGTTGTGTCAATTAGCCAATAGATACAAGCCTGAGATTGTGCCGATAATGTTGACACCAACTGTGGCTGAGGTAAGGCTTGGCCAATTAAGTTATTTTAGGTCAAATAATACGTGGCCTAACTATGCCTAGCAAAAATATTTTTTTTTGGTATCTATGACACTTTTTCTGGTAGTCAGAGGTCAGTTCGCAGTGGTTTAAGTTATAAGTAAAAGTATGGGTCCATCTTAAATTCAGTCTTTAGGTTTGCTGGCCTACACTCTGTCAAAGTTAAAACGTAGTACTTGTGCTAGCGGAAATTTTTTCAGTAGCTTAACTCGAATTTTGAATCAAAATATGTTTTTGAACTGTTTTCAGACAGAAAATTGAATTCGCGCAATGAACTAAACACAGAGTGGTTAGCTTTAAATATTCAGGAAAATTGAATTTTCGGTCAAAAAGTTGCCCTCCATAGAGGGAGTCGACTGTACAATAATTAACTTTTTTATAAAAGAACTGAAACATTTCCATAAAAAACAATCTTTTTTAATCCACTAAAGGCTTTTTGTTTTGCCCGTAATTCTGCCGCTGTCTTCTTCAGTGTTTTCATAACTGGCACTTTTACCTGTCACTGACAATACTGCCAAACCTGTAACGAAAATAAAAGTGGCACTGTCGCGTGTTGCCAGTTTTTTCAGGGCCAAGTACCAGTGCCAACTGTCAGCCTGGCTTCTTGAAAAGCAGCAGGATTCGTGAATCATGCTTATCATTGAGCCAAATAAGTGCTGTGGCTTACAAATAGGTTATTTTTCCCCCGCCCCCAATTCAAATCCTGTTTTTTGGCATTGTGTTAATTTTGCTATCAAGCAATTGGAATTTGTTTACTTCGGGAGTCCCTCATACAAAATCAAGATTTTACTATGGTAACACACTGCGTGGATGCTCGGAGAAGATTTAAAAGACACATATTTTGACACGAAAGTTCGATTCCATTCTACTTCTGCAAATCACATCTTCAGCATGCAAATCACATCTTCAGCATGGAGAGTGTGTGAGGCAGTTGAAATTGCGACATAGTCGCATTTACTCCAGGTGGACTGGGCAATTTCGCCATTTGGTTCAAATCCTCTGCAACAATTTCTTTTCAGACTAATTTAATGCTTTTTGCTTACCTGGAATCAGATTTGCAAATTGGCCAGTTGCTGGATTGGTATTAATCTCATTTTTGGCACAATTATTTCTTGGAGCAAAAGCGCACTTCTTGTGGAAATTGCACTTGCATAGGGAGCATTGAAGTCCCTGCTTGATCAAGCCGACCAAAATCTCCCCGCAGTAGTCACAGAAAGTGGGGTCTTGTAGCTGTTCACCCCAAGCAATGCAGGCGAGTGAGGTGTTCATTGCGACGGTCTATCCGAATTATTTCCACTATGCTTCCATTGTCCTAAACGACGATAAAATTTGAGATTTTATAGAATTTATGGCCCTAGTCTACTATTGGATTGGTTCGAAAACAAGATTGGTCGATTTATTTTGTAAAAAAGGAAAATAGTGGTTAACGTCACTTCTAAAATTTCTTATTCTTGCTATCTCACTAATAAAACGTTTCTAAAATTAAAATTCTCTTTCCCGTCCAATTGGGCTCTAGAACAGACAAAAACACGAAAAATAAATAGTTTGTTCCTAGATGGATATAAACCTCAGATCGAAAAAACAGCGATGTCGGAGAAGTTGCCACTACACAACCCTCTACCATAAGTGAGGCCATCATTATTCAATATAATGATGTAGTGGCAGGGCTGCCATATATGCTTTTTAAAAAGATTTGTCCTTTTTTGGGACCCCAAATATTTTTTTATTTTTGAAGTTGACGCTCGACCACGGAAGAATTGAAAAAGCTAAAAAAGGAAAGTTAATCAATAAGTGAAATTATTGGTAGAAAATAAAAATTTATGGATTGTTTAGTTAGACTTAGAAAAGTTTCTGGTAGTTTTTTCAATACCACCAAGAAAAAATCGTAATTTTCACCTCATTTACCGACTAAATTTTGGCTCAAGATAAGTTCGTCTGTGAAAAAAGGATTTCCAGATCGTGTCAGGAAAAAGAGTTGTGACCGTTTGAAATCACTATGCAAAACCTCTAAAATCTTAATTTATTTGCCGAAAATGGCTGTTTTCCCCTAAAAATATTTTTATTTTCCCTATTTAATATCAAATTTATGTATATACATGTAAAGTTCTCTTTTTCTGCACCACCAGCACAATCATATACCCCTGCTATATAAATGCTGTTTTGGAGAAGTGCATTGAAAGCGGGAATGCCTATTTCCGTTCAAGCATTTCCGGAAAAGCTTGAGCCCTGAGATTTGTGCTTGCTGCTGCTATAAAATGTTTGTGTTTAATCCAGTATCCACCGCTACTACTCCTTTTTCCCACACCACTCCAACCAAATTAAACCTGACACACACAATTTTATACAAGAAAAAGTTTGTCCTAAACTGCCCTAATTCAATTATAGCATGATACTTTGTCCTCCTTTTGTGCTGCATTTGACAGATGCACTTGAGCACTTTTTGTACATTTGAAAAAAGCTGCCTAAATAGACATCCCATTTCGTTTTCTTTGTTTTTCGGTTGGTGGAACTGAAAGTGGACATTGGTTTGCCTTGATGGATCATTAAAACATGCATTTGCCATGGCAATTAGTAGTCTTTTGAATTAGACGAAAAAGAGTTTTTTTGAAGAAAATCATTACTAATACCGTATTTTCTCTATTAATTACCCGGGGTAATTATTTTTCAACCCCAAAAAAATCGGAAAAAAATTATTTTGATTTTGAAATTTTTGGGTGCTCAACCAAATTTAAAAAATGGAATCAAGTAAGATCGTGATGATTAAGAAAACGCAAAAAAACAGATTTGCAAAATAAATTTTTTGAGTTATAGGGTGCTTATGGGGGTAACTAATAGAAAGGGGGTAATTAATAGAGAAAATACGAATTTTTAAGAAATTTTCTAAAGTCTATCATAAATATACCTCGGTCCTCTGTTGATTTTTTTTTAATCAATAGAGAGAATATCTATCTCAAAATTCTTTTTATACTGATCTGATTCCCTCAAAGGACCATGTCCGTTCACGATTGTCCTCCGCTAATTCGAAATTTTTTCCTTATCATTGAAATGGACCTTATGTACTCTGGAGCGGCCAGCGATTTTTTCATAAAAATTTTTAAGTTTTATGTAGTGATCAAGTAGATTATGGTCATCGGATTGACCATAATCAACATCATCACCTTAATCAACATATTTTTAGTGATTACGAATGAATCATTCGGTCAACGAAATTATCAGGCTTATCATAATCAACATGTAAAAAGTTTAAAAAAATTTTAATGAAAAAACGGTGGCCGATTTTTCAACTTGGTTTAAACCTAAAATTAAATTCTAGGCCTTGTTTTGTTAAAGGACCATGAAACTTGATAAGCAAAGCAATTTGGAAATTTTGAATTCCCGCGGGACCACCCTAACTTTGTCAATAATGTTTTTGAATTGTTTTTCATTTGCATGTAAAATATTTTCAAAAAATGGAAAACGCGGGGGCATAACACTTTAAGCTGCCAAGTTATTTGGTACATATAAAAACGAAAACGTGTTTTTCGTTTGACTCCTTTTGAGATTTGGGGCATATTCATAGCAGATTTTTCTACTAGGTAGATACACGGTCCAAACTATAAAAGGAACCAAACAAAAATAGTGGTTTGACATTATATAAAAAACAAAGCAGGGCGCTAGTAGCGAATACCCCCCCCCCAAGCATCCAACCTTTAAAAATTGCTTAACTACCCTTGCAAACAACAAGTTTCGGCTCAGCCCTTAGGCTTGGGGTATGCCAGCGTACGGAAGTTGTGACTAATGAAGAGTTTGCACACATTTTCCGGGGTCTGGGACATATATTTGGGTACTTTTTACTAAAGTAAAAAAAGTGAAAATCGTCGAGGGGGGGGGGTGTATTCGCTACTAGCGTGCAAAGCATCACAGCATCACAAAACAAAGATCGGTCGAAACAGAACATATATGTCTTTGAAAATGGCAGAAATTGTAGAACTATCCCCACGGGGTTTCAAAACATGAATTTGTGTTCATTAGGGATTCGCAAAAAATTCATCCTCGTTTATCAGTTTTATTGTAATTTTTCTTTTGCTTTTGCTTTAGTAATTTATGACTCATTTGTAGCAAGTTTCGCCAAGTTTGCTAACTGTAAGATTCCCTGTGTTCTGAGCTATCGATAAATGTTTCTAAACCAGATAAATGTTTCTAAAAATGTTTCTAAAAACAGATGTTTCTAAAAACAACGCTAAGAACACTATCTGAATTAGAGGATGGGGTCAATAATTTAATTTTTATTGATTAAAAATGTCCGAGTAGGCGAGCTTTTAAAAAAGTCTTGATTAATTTTTTCTAAAAATGAGTGTTCTTTCATTTAAGTGTTTGTCAGTCATTTTCCCCTAATTCTTCAATTATTGCTCGTTATTTTATTTGAAGGACCATAGCCGTCGCTTTCAATGAGAATTCTCACGTTTAAATATGCGAGGGACACTATTTTTATCCTAAAAATATTCATGTTTATTTTTTGAATTTCTGAACTAAATCTTCTTTCGCTGGTTTAGAAACATTTTGGGGGCAGTCAATATGGATAAGCAAGCACCAACCGATTGTAGACGACGTTGGTAGTCGAGAAGACTGAGGCCTGTTGAGGCTGCCTCTGCCACTCCTCCTGAAAGTCGCCGACTTGCTCGTGGTGAGCTGCCCCAAGATCAATGAAGAGTGCTCGCTCAGACAACACTGAAAATAATGAAGTTGAAAGATTTTTTTTAATTTAAATTTTTTTTAACTTTTGCAAAAATTTTTTTGGCTATTTTACCAGTATTTGGTCAGTATTTGGAGTCTCATAAAATTTTTGACTCATTGTCTGATTTAAGGCTTTATTATTTAAACCAATCACGTTCATTCATTTTTGAAATAAATCGAGGAGCTGCAGTTAAAAAAGGTATACAGTCAACTCTTTGTATATCTTTTTTTTAAATATGTGTGACCACATATTTTGCAACCACAAAGCTACTAAATTGCTTGGCAGTTGTTTACTTCGGGGGCCTTTTATGTGCAGTTAACTGTTTTGCTTAAGCAACGCCCCAGGCGCAGTTTAGGCAAAGCGCATTTTAGAATGGAATCGAACTTTCGTGTCAAAATATGTGTCTTTTAAATCTTCTCCGAGCATCCACGCAGTGTGTTACCATAGTAAAATCTTGATTTTGTATGAGGGACTCCCGAAGTAAACAAATTCCAATTGCTTGATAGCAAAATTAACACAATGCCAAAAAACAGGATTTGAATTGGGATGCGGGGAAAAATAACCTATTTGTAAGCCACAGCACTTATTTGGCTCAATGATAAGCATGATTCACGAAACCTGCTGCTTTTCAAGAAGCCAGGCTGACAGTTGGCACTGGTACTTGGCCCTGAAAAAACTGGCAACACGCGACAGTGCCACTTTTATTTTCGTTACAGGTTTGTGCCAGTTATGAAAACACTGAAGAAGACAGCGGCAGAATTACGGGCAAAACAAAAAGCCTTTAGTGGATTAAAAAAGATTGTTTTTTATGGAAATGTTTCAGTTCTTTTATAAAAAAGTTAATTATTGTACAGTCGACTCCCTCTATGAAGGGCAACTTTTTGACCGAAAATTCAATTTTCCTGAATATTTAAAGCTAACCACTCTGTGTTTAGTTCATTGCGCGAATTCAATTTTCTGTCTGAAAACAGTTCAAAAACATATTTTGATTCAAAATTCGAGTTAAGCTACTGAAAAAATTTCCGCTAGCACAAGTACTACGTTTTAACTTTGACAGAGTGTAGGCCAGCAAACCTAAAGACTGAATTTAAGATGGACCCATACTTTTACTTATAACTTAAACCACTGCGAACTGACCTCTGACTACCAGAAAAAGTGTCATAGATACCAAAAAAAAATATTTTTGCTAGGCATAGTTAGGCCACGTATTATTTGACCTAAAATAACTTAATTGGCCAAGCCTTACCTCAGCCACAGTTGGTGTCAACATTATCGGCACAATCTCAGGCTTGTATCTATTGGCTAATTGACACAACAACACTCCATCCGCCAACTCATCCATCATCCTTTCCACATCTTCTAAACTAGCTAAAGTCTTTTCTTTGCCCTCATACACAATGGCAGCCATCACTTGGGCTTGGTTCAAAAGTTGTGATGAAGTAGCTGTAGAAGTTCGTATTAGCAGAAGCCACCTTTTTAGGCAAGTTCAGTGCAGAATTTGCTTTGCGGACACCAATCTCCTTGCCATTCACCACACTCTTCACCACTTTAGTTTTGTCTATAGTCTCGGCGGGTGGGATGGAATCCGCTCCGATTTCTCTTCTTTGCGTGGTTGGAGTTTGTTTGGACGCCGAAATAGTGGATTTAGACATACTAGGTGTGGGGTACACTCTGTTAAAATTAGGCAAAGCTGATTTAGCTGGTGTGGGCTTCGAAATTACAGATTTGGCCAATGGCTTAGACTCAGGTCTGGGCAATGTCTTGGACTCAACCTTGGCTTGTGCTTGTAGATGTCCATTTTTGGTTGTTGAAGTTTTGATCACACTGGTAGAAGTTGGTTTTAATTGCCCAGTTTTAGGGATTGATTCATTGGTTTGCCGTTTCTGGATGGCTGATCTACCTTCTTTGACTAAACCACACTTGAATCAGCTATTTTTACGGTGGCTGTCGGCCGATTCTCCACCACAGAAAACATGGAAGAGCAAGGGGAACAGGAGGAGGACAGGGATTTTTAGGGGCTAATTGGCGGATTTTGTCGTTGGTTGGGTGATGGTGGTTGCTAATTTGGTCTTAGTTGTGATTTTCTGGTTTGGAGTGCCTGCTTCAAGTACTGGAGACAGTAGGCTAGAAGAGGGGTTGATGCACTTGGAACCAGATTTACTAGCTGTGTTCTGCCGGTATTGAGCTATTGTTTTGTTTTCTAAAGATGGCTGATTGGTGATTGATTCAACCTTATCCTAAATGTTGAATAGCTATATAATCAGAAAATTTATCGGTTTAGGTATATAGCACATGAATGGAAGGTGGTTCGCGATGCAAACAGTAAGGACTCTGATCATACAGCTACTGAGTTTGCCAATCTGGAAACGGTGCAGCACAGTACTCAGATGTTAGATGGTCTGAAACATCTGACCCAGCAGAACTACCAGGATTGGGAAGCCTATAAAGAGCTATATGGTAAGATGTGGGAATTATAGCGGGGTGAAAAACAAGGATATTTCAAAAAAGATGTACCGTATTTTCTCTATTAAACGGGTCCTCTCTAACAAACAGGCTCCCTCGATTTTGAGGGCTTATATCTCAGCCCAGGGTAGATATTTTCGAAGCTGTTAAATGCGTTTTCTCAACTCCCGCGAGTTTCACCGATTCTTCTTTTTAGATTTCGGTTAAGCACCCGAAAATCTCGAGATCGACCGCAAAACTTTCCAATTTTGGAGGGGTTGAAAAATAAACGGGCCGGCCCGTTTAATAAAGAAAATACGGTAACTAGAATGTGAGCCCGGAATTCTGAATTCTGGCCATGTTTAAAATTTTTTCTTCCTTTTTGCTGAAGTTTTAAGTAAATGAATAAAGAAAATACGGTAACTAGAATGTGAGCCCGGAATTCTGAATTCTGGCCATGTTTAAAATTTTTTCTTTTCTTTTTGCTGAAGCTTTAAGTAAATGGCGTTCCGAGAATTTGGCCACTTTAAACAGCCACGATATTTTTTCTACAGTGAATTTTGGAATGCTGTAAACGCAGATCGATTCATCTCGCTTTAACAACTTTTTTGAATTCATGATGTGAAAAACACGATTTTTGCCTTGGTCCTGGTTTGTGAATGGACTCGGGATGTGGAAAGCCCAAACCACAGGGGACCAAACAAAAAATAATGTTTTCAAATGTTCACATTATAAACCAAACAATTTGATACAGCGAGCTGAGTTGATCTGCGTTCACAGAATTCAAAAATTATGGCAGTTTCAAAATGACAAAAATGTTGAGACACCATGTATAATGGCTAAAATCTTGCCTTTTTTTCTAAATTTGGCACTCTTTTGTCTGAAAATGTTATTAGCGTGCTTCAAATGACAACGGCTCCTCAATTTTTAGCTTTTATTTATAAGTTCTGAATCTTTTTCTGATGTTTGGTGTCATTCTTGTGCTCGAACGTGCTTGTTTTCTCTTTTCGTTTTCATATTCAGCCCTCGGTCGAGCAAACGCTGAAAATGAAAACGAAAAGATAAAGAAACCGAGGTCAGAGCATAAGAATGACAGCATAAACCAAAAAGAGAGACAGAACGTTTAAACAATGGCTGAAGATTAGGTAATACAAGTTATTTAAAGCGAGCAAATCACATCTTCAGATTGGAACGTGCAGAATTTCAATGAAGAAGTTACAAGATTTCACCCATTATATTAAAAAAAGTAATAAAGGGACAAGAGATTTAGACTTTTGAGGCAACGTTTCAATTTGGCACTTTAAAATATTAAGTTTAGTAATGGGGATGTACCCGAAAAAGTTGAGCGGTAGCTGTATTAGAAAAAATCAAACCCAGATATTTATTTTAGTTAAAAGTCAGACTTTTATTCTATTATACATTGTCCCGGTTACTAAAGATGTCATATTATTGAGGTTTGATTTAGAAAAATCCTATAACGACGAAAATGAAGAAATTGTGCACATGTTGAATTTCTTGTCTGCTCAACAGTAAGGCTTTTTTTTGGTAGAGATTTAATGTTTGAGTTCTTGCAGAGAAGTGCGCCAGCACAATGATGCCTATGCACGAAAAGAGGTCACTTACAAGCAGGAGATCAACTATTTCGCTGATCTTGTAGGTTCATTCAGAGAATTTTGAATATGAAAGAAAAAAATTGCAGCCGTCCTTATATAAAATCAAAATTTCAATCAGGTTACCGTATTTCCTCTCATAGGCGCCCCGGGGCGCTTATTTTAAACCTCTGAAAATTTTGAAATTGTCAATCAAAAATGATCTAACTCTGAAATCTTAGTCACAATTTAGGGTGGGGGTGGGCGTTCATGAGAGCAGGGGCGTTTATTAGAGGTTATACGGTAAATGAAAAGATTATGTGAAAAGAATTCTCTACTAGGGTCAAAAGTTGTATCGTCTAAAAACTAGGACAAATTTTAAGGGACCCTGTCTCTTCCTTATCATGGCAATTTTAAAGGTTTAAATGCGCGCGGAACCATATAGATTTTGTTAATAATGTTTTCGGTTTATTTTTTGTTTGTATTTTAAATTTTAAACGCTATGTTCTATTTGATATAAGTCACGTTGCCAGAGTAACAGTCGTGAAGCAGTGCAAGTTGGATAAGTAATCCGATCTGTCGTTGACAAGCAACATTAGGCTCGACAACTGAATGGTTCTATGTTTTGAACGAATAACCAAATTTTAAATAATGACTTTCCCTCGGAATCATCATTGACAGAATGTGTGTGGTCCCGCGCGCTTTTAAACCTTTCAAATTGCCATAATAAGGAAGAGACAGGGTATTTCATTAATTTTTTTGCCGAAATTGGTATTATTTTCATGATAGTAAAAATCAATGAAAAAAACAAGACTGTTGTAAGAACCAAGACCACATTCAACATTTCAACTTCCAGCTGCGTCTTTTTCAATATAATTTCATCTTAAGTTTGCTTATTCACAGTCGTTCCTTGACTAAAAACATGTTTTCACATTTAGACTTTCTACGAGTACCAAAAATGGTTAGGTTTTGGCCGCATACATGAAAATGTTGATGTTCGCAACGCTCCCTGTTTTTTGCCTTCCCGCAACGTGAATGTGCTAGAAAGCTTTTCAAAGAAGCCAAATAGTCAGTTTGTTCACAGCCATCAGAAGACATAAAATGTAGCTATATTCATGAATATATTTTCCTATATTGTTCTAAGAAACTTTGTTTCGAAACTATTTAGTCTTTTTTCTGTATTTGTTGTCACTGGCATAAATAGAGTGTGTATGCAGCAGTGCTGTAAATTTTGGAATTTCGGCACAAGCACCGCACCAGGTACCGGCCTGGAAAATTTTGGCACCGGGCACCGCACCGGGCACCGACCTCCGAAATTTCGGCACGGGGCAGCGCACAGGGCACCGCACCGGGTACCAGCCTTGAAATTTTCGGCACTGGGCACGGCACCGGGCACCGGCAGTGCCCGTGCCCGGTGCGGCTGATGCACACGCTGATGTCGCACCAAGCATTTTTTTATATATGTTGAAAAAAATTATCATTTTTTTTTACGAATTTTTTCAGCTAAATTGCAAATTCCGTATTCTCTCTATTAATAGTAGAGAGAATACGGTATGAACAATGTTATCGACATTATTGTGCTGTTTCGAGGCGAATTATGGTTTAGTAGAAAAAAAATAAAAATTCAAGGGTTATATGGCCGGTTGACCGACATTTATGAGCCACGAAATTTTATAATTTCAGTAAATAAATAGTGAAAATGACTGGTAAAAATCTTGACTTGGGAAAAAAATCTATATTGGATACGTGGTATGGGTACGAAGCAGACATGGGAAGGGTCAAAATTTTCACGACCGCCTGTGTAAATTCCTTTATCGAGCCCGGTCCGTCAGGATTTCAAAATTTTAAGGCAGTCCATGTCCCTGGGCGTTTTACTCAGGGTGGATTATGTATTGTTTAATTTTCACGACCTAAAAAGTTTTTCGTTTTTGGTAACGAGAATCGGTTGAACAAGTATGTTTTAATCTGTATAAACAGTCTGCTGTAGGGCAGTGAATTTTTTACGCGTAAATTTTTTAGGGCCTTTTTCTCAAAATTCCGGTATATTTCGCAATTTTTAGGGCATGTTTCGCGGTTTTAAGGTATATTTCATGCGTATCTTTATATAGTATCTGGCATGTGTGGGTGATTGGGCCACACCTTTTTACAGACATTGGGAGTGGTGCAAATCTTTTTCTGAGAACAGTTTCTAAGGTAAGTCGAGGGGCAACCGGACATTTAGCATAATTTGTGCGATTTGTCCGCGGACATTTAGCATAATTTTTCGGTATGATTCGGGCAAAACAACCGAATCACACCGAAAAATTATGCTAAATGTCCGCGGACAAATTGCACAAATTATGCTAAATGTCCGGTTGCCAAATCGGGGCGCCTGAACATAAAAGAATCCGCTATCAGAGTTGGGGATTGACATAGAAATTTTTGAGTTTTTTCCCAAATTTTTGTTTTTTCCGGACTTTTTTGACTTCAAAGGCTAAAAAATGAGGTCGAAAATGAAAAAAATATTTCGTTGCAGATTTTATCGGATTCCCCAGCGTGTCAGCTTTCTTTCAAAAAAAAGAACGTCAAAAATGATGCATTTTAAATAGGGGATCTCCTACTTTGAAGTTTGGCGTCGGATCTAAAAATGAACTATGGTCTTATGTTTGTTGTTGACAAAATGCCACAAATTTGAAATTTTTTGTCTCGAGAGTGATTTAAAAATACAGAGTCGACTTTGAATTTTAAAATCGTTTGTAAGCAAATCGAGTACGCTAAGCACGAATTTATTTTCAGCAGTTAGGTAATGTCTGTTGCAAAAATGTCTTTGTAGTCGACGATAGGCGCCTGACGACCCCTGTATTTCTTATTTTTGAGAGCATCTAAATCCGGTCCCGGAACTATTGCGCTTGGTAACCCCGCAAAAAGTGAAAAATTTTTCTGAAAATATAAGAATCACAAATTTTATGCCAGAATAATCTTATCATGCGTCCTTTAACCACAACAACTTAAGTACTGTATCAAATTTCAAACAACAATTAAACCCGGCTCCAAACGTAAAAGAATGTATCTTAGTATCTTCTTTTTTTAGATCATTGATTTTTAGATATTTTCTAGGCATAAACATATCTAAAAAACTACATATGATGAAGAAACGAAATGACTATCAATCAAAAATTGGTTTCTATAACAATTATTTTAAGTGAAAAATCAATATTTACTAAATTTGAAAATTTTTGACCTTTTGAGGGTTACCAAGTGCAATAGTTCCCAAAAAGTAACAATCTTTGTGAAAAATTACCGACCGTAGCTTTGATCTAACTGGATGAGTCTCATTGATCAGTCTTTTGTATATAAAATTTGAGTTGCAAGCGGTAAGAGGAAAAAATCGTAAATCTTGAACCGTAAAAATATGATTAATTAAACAAGATAAAATTGACGATAATTCTCACTCTATTCTGAATTATTACTATTGCCAACAACGAAACCTATACCAAGTTTTCCACAATCAAAAAACTCTGAGCCGAGACAGGGGCAGCTGTTGCATTGGCACAATTGTCTAGACAATATCGCTGAAAATGGAAACGCTACTGCCACTTATCAATTGTTGTTGTTCACACAATTGTTCATCACAATCCTTAGTGTGCCAATCATGGCCAAGAAGGTGGCATTAGAAGGTAGATCTCCATCATTGTTGGCAATCAAAGACAAGTCACTTGTGTTGTGTTCGGCAATGGCAGGCCAACTCTGCTCCACTAATATTCAGCCATTGACCAGGATGAATACCAGGTTGAAGAAGATCAGGCACATTATGAGGGCCCTGGAAGTGGGACTTAAAGTGGCCGTGCTGGCTTGCACTAGGATATACTGAATTTGGATGAAAGTGAATCCGGAATTTGACTGCCATAAACAAACAGACCACATAGATGTTGGCTAGAGCGCCCAGCCCTAGAAGCAAGAAGTGGACTTTTCAGCAGTTAGCAATGGCTGCAAGTCGGTAACACCTAATGTATTTTCCGTACGAGCAAAAAATATGGACTGGTTGCATTCGATGTGCCTGTAAACCAGAGGTTAGACCTGAACAATGAAAGTACTCAAATTTTTTAAAATTGTAAAAAATTAGTGAAGTTTTCGGTGGAACCACGAGTTAAATTATTTATTTATACAGGTACCTTTTAAACATGCGTAAAAATGTTTTAAATTCTTCTTGCATCTTATAAGGGCTAGCCCTTTACCTGTCTCACGGAACGACCGAAATTGTTGAGCATGAGAGTGGACGTCAAGAATTGGCGCACCAACTTGTTGCCAATCACAAATAACTCAGCCACTGATGCATGCACCACTCTAAACCGATGGCTCTCTTCCACAAAGTTGACCAGTCGACTGGCCCAGGCTTCTGAGTAGTTCTAAAGGTGCAGTATGGTTTTTTATGAGTACATCTACAGTTTTTGGTCAATATACCGTATGATTCAAATTTTCGTCACCCTTTATTTTGTTCATAACTTTTCAAATTTTCAGTGTTTTGAAACAAGCTTTTTCTTGTTTAAAAGCTGACATTCTATCACTGTTTACAGATGGAAATTTTTGAAGTTGAAAAATGTCTTAATTTTTCTCTAATTTTAGGCAAAATGGACTACACGATCGAGTAGAAGGTTTGGTGTCTCATATGGTACGTGATGCATGGAACGCTCAAACAATTTTGTAGCTCTGAATCTTAGCTACAAGATAGCACCAACAAAATAATTTTTCAAAAAAGTTATGGCCATTTCCGAATGAGGTGGCAAAAAATGACACTGCCATTATGGGTGAGCCCTTACTGTTCATGTTGCAGGGGCCTCCCATCTTGCCCTGCTTCATGAGTGGTTCAAGACTGGCCAGGATGCAATAAACTCGTTTTTATGCAGGATGGTGCCCCACCGCATTGGAAACTTTCAGTACGAAATTGGCTCAATAACAAGGTGCCTGGTGGTTGGACGGGAAGAGGCTCACCAAATTTACCGTGGCCGCCATACTCTCCTGATCACACACACCATGCGATTTCTTCTTGTGGGACTACGTCAAGTCAATCGTTTACCACTCTCAGCCAGCCAATTTGGAGAAGCTTCGTGATAAAATTCAGCAGTGCTTTAACAACCTTCCTCAGGCGATGATCAATCGATCCATTATGGCCTACCAGCGTCGTCTTCAACGATGCATTGAAGTTGAAGGAAGAAGTGTAGAGCAAAGATATGAAAATGTGTGAATCTAAGTTTTTGTTATGTTTCCTGTCTGTTGTTACGCTAGGAATTGAATGAAGGGTGTCATGTTTTGATCAATAGTGTAGTCCATTTTGCCTAAAATTAGAGAAAAATTACGACATTTTTCAACTTCAAAAATTTCCATGTGGGTGAACAGTGATAACAAAACAAATAAGGTTTCATTCGATTGCCTAGAATGTCAGCTTTCAAACAAAAAATAGCTTGTTTCAAAATACCGAAAATTTGAAAAGTTATGAACAAAATAAAAGGTTTGACTTTATGTGAAATATTCCGGCTCATCCATGAATTTTCCCGCCAAATTTTTTAAACATTTTTCTCGTTGTTTTTCTAATAAATTTTGTGCTGTAACTGATTTCAGCCGCCAAATTACTGATTTATCCCTCCAAGTTAATTTTTTACCCCACCAAATTTAATTTTAAGCAAAATACTCGTTTACCCCACCAAATTATTCATTTACTCCACCAAATTATTAATTTACCCCGCCGATTTATTCATTTTACCCCATATCAATTAACTTGACATGATTGGCATAAAACAATAAGTCTTTACAAAAAACGTCTTTTTCTAAAAGTTGTTTGATAGAAACCAACCGTTTTCAATCTGTTTTAAATCGCAATGTACCAGTTTATAGTTCATGAGAAATAAAAAGAGTAAAGCTACACGCCAATTCAAAAAAATTGAAAATTGATAGAAAAAACATCACAAAACAGTTTTAAAAGTTTGCCGAGAAAATTCACGGATTAGCAAGTACATTGGGGTCTAGCTGAATAATTATCTAAAATAGATTACAAAAATAACGTCGGGCCAGAAAATACTTTCATGTTTACCTCTTTGTTAAATTTAGTCTTTTCTTAGTTTCTGTAATTAGTTTTTTGTGTTGTGTGATTTTTGGATGTGTTGTGGTTGTATAGGTGACTGACTAGTCAATGAATTGCCTATAAATCTGTGCTGTACTTTTTAGTGAGCTTCGTTGTCCATCCGTGTGTAAGAGGATAGAAGCAATTTGTTCTACGGGATTTATGAGTTTAGTTTTTGCTGATTCTTTTTATTTTTATATGATCATTGCTTAATTCTCGTATCAACATGTAGCCCTAGATGTCAGCTTTCTATAACTGCGTTTAATAGTGTATTTTTTAACAACTGCCGAAGCATGCCTGATTTTTTTTGAAGCGCATTTCAGACGGCTTAAACGAAAACAATATTTGTTTGCAGCAGCAACAGCAACCCAATCGATAGATATATATTTGATAAGGAAGAAGAAAAATACGTTGGTGGACAGGTGTTTGCACAAAGCCTGCAGTAGCAGGGGCTAGCAGTGAGATGTTGTTGGTGGTTGATGAGGCTTAGAGATCCCCCTTTGGTAGTTAGGCATGTGCATGTAGAGGCGGAATAATCCTTCCTCCCTCCTTCTCGTCCAATCACTTTTCGGGAAAGCAAACAAGCAAAAAGATAGCCGTGCACATGCACACACATGGTTGTCTTTTCGCAAAATTTGTTTGTATTTCTATACGAAAGAATGTAAATTAATTTATAGGCAATTGTCATTTTATACCCAAAATTTATGCTAGAGCTTTTGACTCTGATATGTTTTAGCTCTAACTTTGTATGTGTTAGTGGCGCCCCGGATAAAATGACTTGGTCCCCTCTGCTGATTTTTCTCAAACAAAATTTTAATTTTTTTCAAAAAGATTTTATTATCACCCCAAATAAACACCTTTCATTAAACTACTAAACATCATAATAATAATCATCAATAAAATGTTTTAATTTAGAAGTCTTTTTGTGGTTTTTTATTAGGCTTATGGCATGCCAGGGTATGTTAGGATGGACTAAATCAAATTTTTCTGACCTTTTTTTGTAGTCGGAAACATTTTTAGTCCAAAAAAGACTTGAACAAAAGCAAAAGAATAAGCAGTGAGACCGAGGCATATTTTTACGTATATTACCGACACTTAAAGAGCCTACTCCGCTAACTTCCACTTTCTAGGAAACAATGGTGTTAAAGTGCATTTTCGAGCACATTTTTTTGGCTATTTTTGGTTTTATAAAATCACCCATGTCTCCCCCTATGAAAATTTATTTGGCAACTCCTCCACCCGAGTGTTGGAAAAGCCCGCCAATTTTTTGTGAAGTGATTCATCTTTTTTTTTGGCGACGCTCTAATATTGCACTCTTTTTTGAGGAAAATATATTTTTCCTGGAAAATTATACAAGTTCAGATTTTTTTAACGATTCCTTTCTTTGGTGTATTTGTTAGTAAAGCTATATTTGTTAGTAAATTATTTGATGTTTCTTTTTTATTTTAACAGAAAGAGACTGTGACAAAAGTGCAGCCGAGCCTCCGACACTGCTCAAGTTCGACCTCCAGCTGGGTCCGAAACTTTTTACCTCGATTTTCAAAGCTTTTTTCCAGATATGTTCGGTCGATCCAGTCCGAATGATAAGAAGGATTCCGATTTTGCCGATCCTTTCTGGAAAAGAAGACATTTTTGCCATTACAGCTCGAAGTTACGATATAGGGGCACTCTTTAAAAAATAATCAATGTGGTCATTTATAGAAACGATCGTCAAAATAAAATCCTTGTTATTTTTCAAATTGGAGTGACGGAACAAATCTGGGAAAAGGGCTCGAAAATCGATCTAAAAAAAAGTGTCGGACCTATCTGGGGTTCGAACTTGAGAAGTTTCACTACACAAAAATCAAAATAAATTTTTTCAAATGTTTAGACAACACAAGAATATCAGTCTATCTAATTTATCTTAAACATTTCATTATTTTTAGCTTACTAGTTCTTGCCACTGCGAGTATTTTGGACAATCTTGCCAACTTCTTAGTTTGATCCCCAGCCCCAACACGTCCCATTTTCGAAGTTCTTCTAGGAAGGTAGCCCCGATTGGGGACCATCCTGCTCACAGCAGTCTAGCACTTATCGCCCTATGCATTTGCTAGCTATTGCGCTTACTCTCACAACACCATGATGGTCAAAAGAGATGCGGACAACAACCAAGGCGCCAACACCTCTCTCATTGCCTCCAGACACTCCCTCAAAAGATTTCGAGCCTTCAAGTCTCATAAAAGTGACAAGCAGAATATCAGAAGTGCTACTGATGAAATAGATGGCACGGCCAACCTGCCCTCTACATCATCCTCTTCATCTTCAGCCCTCCAGCTACTAAACAGGCCAATCGAGAAGGTGTATGAAGAGGCTCAATTTTCGTAGGTTTTAGTTACTTTTTTATAAGCTCAAACCCATTATTTGCAGTGCACTTTCGACTTTTTGACTTCCGCTTTTTGAAAATAGGGAAGGAATGCTAGATGCTGCTAAATAAAGGCACAATTTCTTCAAAAAAAATATCCTTTTTGGAATATTTGCTTTTGTTAGTCGAGATTTTGAAATCAATGTAAGAAATGGCCGGATCCATCGGCGGTAGGATTTAATAGTCACTACATTTTATCGAATATTTATCTTGGACAAATGTGCTTTGCTTTTGCTGAAAAGTGCCTTGTTTTTTTCAGATAGAAAAGTTGAATAGTGCTAGATATCTAAACAGCTTTTTCAAAGTGATGACACAATCAGATAGTCCTGTTCTTATAGTTTCTAACGGTGTATCATTTGCTGCAACATCTTCGCGAAATCCAGCACAAAAACGCTGAAGTATGAAGCAAGTCGGAAAAATAATTTGATTCACACTTTGACCTTATAATGCTAAATTTCACAATAAAATATTGATTTTTAGCCTTCGAGAATAGAGCTTCCAGTTGGAAAAAATAATTATCTCCGACATCTTTAAAACTGGTCAAAAGTTTGTTCAAGTGTAATGTGCTGCAACAACGTCTCAACACTATGTTGTAGCGCAGTTTGAGAGTTTCAAAATTCATTTTACAGAAATTTTTTTGAAAATCTGAGTTTTGAGATATATCGTTTTTGAAAAAACAAATTCTTCGAAAAATGACTGAAATTCAAGTTTTCTTCGTTTTTTCGAATTTCAGTCATTTTTCGAAGAATTTGTTTTTTCAAAAACGATATATCTCAAAACTCAGATTTTCAAAAAATTTCAATTTAAAATTCAAAAAGCTAAAAAATAGAGATGAAAGAGGAGATTCTTCTTTACAAAACGGCAAATAACATCATCGTAGGAATATGTCATATTCGGGTAAAATCTTTATGAACAAAAAACCGCACGATATTATGTTACAACCCATATTAGCGAAAAAACCCACATGGTTATAGGACTTTCTTACATCAGATTTGCATTTGGACAATCAAAACGACTATTTCTTTTTCGACTTCGATCTATCACTGTGACGAAAGGGTAAGATATACAATCAAACTTCGCATCCAATTTTTTAAAACTGGGGTCTACAGTTCGGGGTCTACAGTTCTTGAAAAAACGAAGCGCAAAGTCAGAATCCCTGCGTTATTTTGGAATAGTGAAAAGAGTTCAGAAAAAGCGTCCAAAAATTGGGTTAAAAAAGTGGCGGACCCTAGGCGGGAACGAACTTGAGGTGGTGACGTAAAATAAAGGTTCGACTGTATTTTTAATTTTCAGCTTGACACTGAACTTGAACGATCGCAAGCTCAAAGAGTTGCCGGAGGAGCTGGCGCACAAATACGACTTATCAGATCTCATATGTGCTGGTCAGTTTGTTGCTTATAAACCAGCTAAACAAAGCAAGCATTTGCTTGAGTGCTCGATTAGGAGCCCTATTCCAGCAATTTGTGCACTGCAGCAAAGAAGGGAAGATTATTGCTAAGGGAAGGGAGCAAGCAATAATAATAATAATTACAGCCCTGGTCAGAGTTGAGAGCACTAACATTTGCTGGCTGGTAGATTTGGGTTAATTGCTTTTACTGGATTTTGTTTACCAGCTTGCCGATTTACAAGACCGACAATGAACAAACAACTTTTGTTAAATTGTTCAAAAAATTAATAGTGGTTTATTTTCAGAATTTTTTATGAATCCATGTTTCGGGCCAATATCACACGCTTGGCCTTTGCACAAATTATTTTAGAACATTTTTTTCCTGAAAATCGATGGGTTTCGGTTACGTCTCACGAAAAAGATTTGTTTACACACAGTTCCTGTGTTAAAGGGTCCTGTAAGTTAAAAAATTTGAACAATTCCGTATCAAATCAATTTAAAGTTGGCCAATAACAGACTGACCCAAATGCCGGATTTCTTGTGTTCTGACCATTGACTCCTTGGAAACTTTGATGCGGAGGAATAATTGTCTACGTGGTCAATTGTTTGCATTCCCTTCTAACCTGAAGACCATATCCTATTTGGACTTAAGGTATGTAACATTTTTCGACAGGTAATTTACGACAGCGCAATCACTCTTCTATAAGACTTATTAACTAACAAATGGCTTTTGCAGCAATAACCAGTTTAATCCACTATCTGACTGCCTGTTCAATCTGCCGCCGTGGTGCGCAGAACACATAAAATTATCTATCAGATAAAATTCCAGTCGATTTTATCTGACAGATAAAATTTTATCTGTCAAATAAAACAGATAAAAATTTATTTTCAATTATATTTAAGGGAAAATAAAAAAATGCGTTTCATTATGAATATATTTGAAGAACAATTAGAACTGAAATGTTTAATGGGTTTCCAAATTTGAATTTCGGGTGATGTCAAATTTCATTTTGGAACCCTATCAAACATTTTAATTCTAATTGTTCTTGGAATTCTTGGAATATTTTCATAATGAAACTTATTTTTTATTTTGCGTTAAATATACTTCAAAATAAATTGTTATCTGTTTTATCTGACAGATACAATTTTATCTGGCAGATGAAATCGACTGGAATTTTATCTGATAGATAAATTTATCGGTTCAGATAAATTTATCTGTTCTGCGCGCCACGTCTGCCGCTGAAAGTTTTGCTACTCTCTGCTAACAAATCCAAATCCAAAAATTAGCAATTTAAATGATACTCAGAAGAATTGATAAGCAAATTTATCATAGATCCACATTGTTAAAAAAATAGCGTTTCTTCAATTTGCAGGATCTCTCTTTCAACCGCCTAAAATCCTGTCCACCAGAAATAGGCTACTGAGCTGTCTAAGCGTCCTTAACCTAAGGAATAATCAGTTGACCGCAATCAGTCAGCTTTCCCAACTGCGTTTGCTAAACCTTTGCAACAACCATCCAGCCATCTGCCTAGTCAACTACATGCATTTGCTGGAGCTTTAAGAAGTGGTATAAATCTGCAAGTGGATGGAAACCCATTGGTATCACCTCCTCTCACCTCCACTTCGGGTGGCTAGAAAAGGTCGTTTGCACATAGCCAAATGGTTAAGGAATATGGCTGTGGAAGAGAGCAGTCAAGTAGAGGGTGGTGTTTTAGATGCTAAAATCAGTAGCCAAGAATACGGGTGGAATAGAGTAAACACTAGGTTAGTTTGTAATTTTTTGGTATGCTTTTTAATATTATTTCACTTTCAGACGTGAAGCAAATGTTAGTCAGCCGCTAAAATCACAAGCTAAAAACTCCCTACTGGCGTCTAAGAGTGTAGTTAAGCAGTCTGAGCCAGGCAAATCTTTTGGAAGTGACTCTGGATATGCGTCGACTGTAGATGAACACAGATTGTCCCATGAGGTTAGTTTGGGGTATTGCCTAGTGAAAATTCAACATTATTGTTTTTAGTACACAAATGGCTCGCTAGAAGACATTTGCCAAGGGCATAACCAACAGAAAGAAAAGCTGACAAAAACAATACAGCCGGACATTGACAAAAAGTTATGCACTATGGATCTGAACAAGGAGATAATGTTGGCATACGCTCAAACGGTAATCCGAAAAAAAACTCTTTGTGACTAACAACGGAGCATCGCCAACTGTAAAAGTCGCATATTTTATTTAATCTTACCGTTTTTCCATGTTTTCGATGCACTGAAAGCGAAAAACAGGCGTATAGCCAGCCCTGTATTCGACCACAAAAATTTTATTTTTTGTATGCCATTACCCCTCGGCTAGTTTTGTTATGTTTCAAAAGTAAAAAAATCAGCTTGGCGAGACATTTTGAGAGATTACTACTCATTTGCGCAATTTTTTTTCAAATTTATATTTTTTTGTCTTGTGAAGAACTATTATCATTTTGAATGTTTTTATATGATCCAACCTCAATTTTAATGGATAATCCATGCACCAACTAAACTTAGTGGTCGAACATTTGGAGCAAAAAATTTTTTCGACGTTTTTGGGTTCCAAAACCTGTTTTCTGGACTGATTCGGGTGTGCTGAAGACAGTTTGATAATAGTAAAATGCCATTTTTTCGAACATTTTTTGAGTTTTGGGCAATAATTGATTTTGGTAAAATCAATTATTGCACAAAACTCAAAAAATACCCGAGAAAACGGCATTTTACTACTGTCAAACCATCTTCAGCATGTCCAAATCAGTCCAGAAAACAGAATTTTGAACACGAAAAACGTCGAAATTTTTTTTTACTCCAAGTGGTCGACCACTTAGTTCAGTTGGTGCATGGATTATCCATTAAAATTGAGGTTGGATCATGTAAAAACATTCAAAATGATGGTAGTTCTTCACAAGACAAAAAATATAAATTTGAAAAAAATTGCGCAAATGAGTATTGCGCAAATGAGTAGTAACGTATTGAGAGACCAAACATTAAAAAATTTATATCTGTGTTCAGAAACCAGGGATATATGCCTGTTTTTCGTATTCAACTCACAAAAATACATGGAAAATTTTAAAAAATTAGTGGCTTACGGTTTGCGATGATCCTTTTTAAGTAAATCAAACCAATTTTTCCAGTTCGATTTGAAAAAAAAACTTTGTTTGCAGGTAATTGAAAAGAAAAAAACTGCTGTCACCAACACCACTCCTTGCCTCAAACCCACTGCCAACAACAATGACTGCACATTCTTTCCTCTCCAGCAGCAACAAACCACCAATCAGCCATCTTTAGAAAACAAAACAATAGCTCAATACCGGCAGAACACAGCTAGTAAATCTGGTTCCAAGTGCATCAACCCCTCTTCTAACCTACTGTCTCCAGTACTTGAAGCAGGCACTCCAAACCAGAAAATCACAACTAAGACAAAATTAGCAACCACCGTCACCCAACCAACGACAAAATCCGCCAATTAGCCCTAACAATCCCTGTCCTCCTCCTGTTCCCCTTGCTTTTCCATGTTTTCTGTGGTGGAGAATCTGCCGACAGCCACCATAAAAATAGCTGATTCAAGTGTGGTTTAGTCAAAGAAGGTAGATGAGCCATCCAGAAACGGCAAACCAATGAATCAATCCCCTAAAACTGGGCAATTGAAACTAACTTCTACCAGTGTGATCAAAACTTCAACAACCAAAAATGGACATCTACAAGCACCAGCCAAAGTTGAGTCCAAGACATTGCCCAGACCTGAGTCTAAGCCATTGGCCAAATCTGTAATTTCGAAGCCCACACCAGCTAAATCAGCTTTGCCTACTTTTAACAGAGTGTACCCCACACCTAGTATGTCTAAATCCACTATATCGGCGTCCAAACAAACTCCAACCACGCAAAGAAGAGAAATCAAAGCGGATTCCATCCCACCCGCCGAGACTATAGACAAAACTAAAGTGGTGAAGAGTGTGGTGAATGGCAAGGAGATTGGTGTCCGCAAAGCAAATTCTGCACTGAACTTGCCTAAAAAGGTGGCTTCTGCTAATACTAACTTCTACAGCTACTTCATCACAACTTTTGAACCAAGCCCAAGTGATGGCTGCCATTGTGTATGAGGGCAAAGAAAAGACTTTAGCTAGTTTAGAAGATGTGGAAAGGATGATGGATGAGTTGGCGGATGGAGTGTTGTTGTGTCAATTAGCCAATAGATACAAGCCTGAGATTGTGCCGATAATGTTGACACCAACTGCGGCTGAGGTAAGGCTTGGCCAATTAAGTTATTTTAGGTCAAATAATACGTGGCCTAACTATGCCTAGCAAAAAAATTTTTTTTTGGTATCTATGACACTTTTTCTGGTAGTCAGAGGTCAGTCCGCAGTGGTTTAAGTTATAAGTAAAAGTATGGGTCCATCTTAAATTCAGTCTTTAGGTTCGCTGGCCTACACTCTGTCAAAGTTAAAACGTAGTACTTGTGCTAGCGGAAATTTTTTCAGTAGCTTAACTCGAATTTTGAATCAAAATATGTTTTTGAACTGTTTTCAGACAAAAAATTGAATTCGCGCAATGAACTAAACACAGAGTGGTTAGCTTTAAATATTCAGGAAAATTGAATTTTCGGTCAAAAAGTTGCCCTTCATAGAGGGAGTCGACTGTACAATAATTAACTTTTTTATAAAAGAACTGAAACATTTCCATAAAAAACAATCTTTTTCAATCCACTAAAGGCTTTTTGTTTTGCCCGTAATTCTGCCGCTGTCTTCTTCAGTGTTTTCATAACTGGCACTTTTACCTGTCACTGGCAATACTGCCAAACCTGTAACGAAAATAAAAGTGGCACTGTCGCGTGTTGCCAGTTTTTTCAGGGCCAAGTACCAGTGCCAACTGTCAGCCTGGCTTCTTGAAAAGCAGCAGGATTCGTGAATCATGCTTATCATTGAGCCAAATAAGTGCTGTGGCTTACAAATAGGTTATTTTTCCCCAGCCCCCAATTCAAATCCTGTTTTTGGCGTTGTGTTAATTTTGCTATCAAGCAATTGGAATTTGTTTACTTCGGGAGTCCCTCATACAAAATCAAGATTTTACTATGGTAACACACTGCGTGGATGCTCGGAAAAGATTTAAAAGACACATATTTTGACACGCAAGTTCGATTCCATTCTAAAATGCGCTTTGCCTAAACTGCGCCTGGGGCGTTGCTTAAGCAAAACAGTTAACTGCACATAAAGGGCCCCCAAAGTAAACAACTGCCGAGCAATTTAGTAGCCTTGTGGTTGCAAAATATGTGGTCACACATATTTAAAAAAAAGATATACAAAGAGTTGACTGTATACCTTTTTCAACTGTAGCTCCTCGATTTATTTCAAAAATGACTGAACGTGATTGGTTTAAATAATAAAGCCTTAAATCAGACAATGAGTCAAAAATTTTATGAGACTCCAAATACTGACCAAATACTGGTAAAATAGCCAAAAAAATTTTTTGCAAAAGTTAAAAAAATTTAAAATAAAAAAAATCTTTCAACTTCATTATTTTCAGTGTTGTCTGAGCGAGCACTCTTCATTGATCTTGGGGCAGCTCACCACGAGCAAGTCGGCGACTTTCAGGAGGAGTGGCAGAGGCAGCCTCAACAGGCCTCAGTCTTCTCGACTACCAACGTCGTCTACAATCGGTTGGTGCTTGCTTATCCATATTGACTGCCCCCAAAATGTTTCTAAACCAGCAAAAATAGATTTAGTTCACAAATTCAAAAAATAAACATGAATATTTTTAGGATAAAAATAGTGTCCCTCGCATATTCAAACGTGTGAATTCTCATTGAAAGCGACGGCTATGGTCCTTCAAAAAAAATAACGAGCAATAATTGAAGAATAAGTGAAAATGGACTGACAAACACTTAAATGAAAGAACACTCACTTTTAGAAAAAATTAATCAAGACTTTTTTAAAAGCTCGCCTACTCGGACATTTTTAATCAATAAAAATTAAATTATTGACCCCATCCTCTAATTGAGATAGTGTTCTTAGCGTTGTTTTTAGAAACATCTGTTTTTAGAAACATTTTTAGAAACATTTATCTGGTTTAGAAACATTTATCGATAGCCCAGAACACAGGGAATCTTACAGTTAGCAAACTTGGCGAAACTTGCTACAAATGAGTCATAAATTACTAAAGCAAAAGAAAAATTACAATAAAACTGATAAACGAGGATGAATTTTTTGAAAATCCCTAATGAACACAAATTCATGTTTTGAAACCCCGTGGGATAGTTCTACAATTTCTGCCATTTTCAAAGACATATGTTCTGTTTCGACCGATCTTTGTTTTGTGATGCTGCTTTGCACGCTAGTAGCGAATACCACCCCCCCCCCCCCGACGATTTTCGCTTTTTTTTACTTTAGTAAAAAGTACCCGAATATATGTCCCAGACCCCGGAAAATGTGTGCAAACTCTTCATTAGTCACAACTTCCGTACGCTGGCATACCCCCAAGCCTAAGGGCTGAGCCGAAACTTGTTGTTTGCAAGGGTAGTTACAGCAATTTTTAAAGGTTGGATGCTTGGGGGGGGGTATTCGCTACTAGCGCCCTGCTTTGTTTTTATATAATGTCAAAACACTATTTTTGTTTGGTTCTTCCTATAGTTTGGACCGTGTATCTACCTAGTAGAGAAATCTGCTATGAATATGCCCCAAATCTCAAAAGGAGTCAAACGAAAAAACGTTTTCGTTTTATATGTACCAAATAACTTGGCAGCTTAAAGTGTTATGCCCCGCGTTCTAAATTGTCTTCCGTTGATTGAAAAGAATTTCCCCAATCATCGAACTTCTGTACACATTTTTCAACTTGGTTTTCAAAGGACCATGCAACTTGATAAGCACAGCAATTTGCAGAATTCGAATTCGCGCGGGACCACCCTAATTTGTCCATAATATTTTTGAATTAATTTCTTGTGTGCATTGAAAATTTGAGTTTGATTTATGAATAAATTTTTAACGCTGATTCATATAACTTGTTCTGGTGCAGTGTAAGTACGATAATTCGTCCGATCTGGTAATGTCGAGCAATGTTGGGCTCGACTAGTAAACGGTTCCATTTTTTGAAATATTTTACATGCAAATGAAAAACAATTCAAAAACATTATTGACAAAGTTAGGGTGGTCCCGCGGGAATTCAAAATTTCCAAATTGCTTTGCTTATCAAGTTTCATGGTCCTTTAACAAAACAAGGCCTAGAATTTAATTTTAGGTTTAAACCAAGTTGAAAAATAGGCCACCGTTTTTTTCATTAAAATATTTTAAACTTTTACATGTTGATTATAATAAGCCTGATAATTTCGTTAACCGAATGATTCATTCGTAATCACTAAAAATATGTTGATTAAGGTGATGATGTTGATTATGGTCAATCCGATGACCATAATCAACTTGATCACTACATAAAACTTAAAAATTTTTTATGAAAAAATCGCTGGCCGCTCCAGAGTACATAAGGTCCATTTCAATGATAAGGAAAAAATTTCGAATTAGCGGAGGACAATCGTTAACGGACATGGTCCTTTGAGGGATCAGATCAGTATAAAAAGAATTTTGAGATCGATATTCTCTCTATTGATTAAAAAAATCAACAGAGGACCGAGGTATATTTATGATAGACTTTAGAAAATTTCAGCGGATCCAGAACTACCGTATTTTCTCTATTAATTACCCCCTTTCTATTAGTTACCCCCCATAAGCACCTATAACTCAAAAAATTTATTTTGCAAATCTGTTTTTTTGCGTTTTCTTAATTATCACGATCTTACTTGATTCCATTTTTTAAATTTTGGTTGAGCACCCAAAAATTTCAAAATCAAAATAATTTTTTTCCGATTTTTTTTGGGGGTTGAAAATAATTACCCCGGGGTAATTAATAGAGAAAACGGTATTAGTAATGATTTTCTTCAAAAAAACTCTTTTTCGTCTAATTCAAAAGACTACTAATTGCCATGGCAAATGCATGTTTTAATGATCCATCAAGGCAAACCAATGTCCACTTTCAGTTCCACCAACCGAAAAACAAGAAAACGAAATGGGATGTCTATTTAGGCAGCTTTTTTCAAATGTACAAAAAGTGCTCAAGTGCATCTGTCAAATGCAGCAAAAGGAGGACAAAGTATCATGCTATATTGAATTAGGGCAGTTTAGGACAAACTTTTTCTTGTATAAAATTGTGTGTGTCAGGTTTAATTTGGTTGGAGTGGTGTGGGAAAAGGAGTAGTAGCGGTGGATACTGGATTAAACACAAACATTTTATAGCAGCAGCAAGCACAAATCTCAGGGCTCAAGCTTTTCGGAAATGCTTGAACGGAAATAGGCATTCCCCGCTTCAATGCACTTCTCCAAAACAGCATTTATATAGCAGGGGTATATGATTGTGCTGGTGGTGCAGAAAAAAGAGACTTTACATGTATATACATAAATTTGATATTAAATAGGGAAAATAAATATTTTTAGGGGAAAACCCATTTCGGCAAATAAATAAGATTTTAGAGGTTTTGCATAGTGATTTCAACGGTCACAAACTCTTTTCCTGACACGATCTGGAAATCCTTTTTTTCACAGACGAACTTATCTTGAGCCAAAATTTAGTCGGTAAATGAGGTGAAAATTACGATTTTTTCTTGGTGGTATTGAAAAAACTACCAGAAACTTTTCTAAGTCTAACTAAACAATCCATAAATTTTTATTTTCTACCAATAATTTCACTTATTGATTAACTTTCCTTTTTTAGCTTTTTCAATTCTTCCGTGGTCGAGCGTCAACTTCAAAAATAAAAAATATTTGGGGTCCCAAAAAAGGACAAATCTTTTTAAAAAGCATATATGGCAGCCCTGCCACTACATCATTATATTGAATAATGATGGCCTCACTTATGGTAGAGGGTTGTGTAGTGGCAACTTCTCGACATCGCTGTTTTTTTCGATCTGAGGTTTATATCCATTAGGAACAAACTATTTATTTTTCGTGTTTTGTCTGTTCTAGAGCCCAATTGGACGGGAAAGAGAATTTTAATTTTAGAAACGTTTTATTAGTGAGATAGCAAGAATAAGAAATTTTTAGAAGTTGACGTTAACCACTATTTTTCCTTTTTACAAAATAAAT